>QXVX01006173.1:0-27602 GCA_013436065.1 Halocynthia aurantium
CTGTGCCGAGTGTGAAATTTTGACCGGGATGAACCTAAAAGAAAGAGAATTTTTAAAATAAATAACAAAATTTATACTCAAAACCTTTCACAATTTTCATATTTTTCTTGCAGTGATATATCAATTTAAAAAAAATATATTATCAAGAAAGATAAGCACTAAATACAAAACATATACAAAAATATACTACCTTCCAAGTGTATGTGAATATCGGTCCACCGTTAGTTGCAGATGCAGTGAAAAGGACTGTACTGTTAACTCGAACAAGCGAGGCATTCGCCGTTATCATAGCACCTGATACCGGCTCCTTCACGGCAACAGGTAGCCCATAAGACTCCATGCTTACTAGGTTAGAAACGACCAGAGTGATGGTGTAGTTCCCGACGACCGAATAATTGTGAACAATCTAGTCAATAGTAAATAGATATTCGGAAATAAATTTAAAATGGTATAGATTGATGAAAAGAATTGTAATCGGTAATGATGCGAGGTTAATATAAAAGAAGAGAAGAAAATATATATTTGAATTACATTTTGACCATATTTTATTGATGAACCATCACCAAAATCCCAGGAGTAGTTGAGGTCACTTCCATTTGTTGTTTCTGCTGTAAAAGTAACATCATAATCCTTTGCAAGCAGAGTTCCGTAATCCGAATTGGTTGTCACGCTTACTCCTGTCGATTTAAACATAATTGATCACATTCTAGTAAAGAAATACTGTATTTACAGTGCATAAGTCACATTATTTGTACCTAAATTTAGCACAAAAGACTAGGGAATTATTTACAATTCAACTGTGAAAGCTTTGCATAAAGTTTTCACAACTTAAGTTAAGGTTCAATTGAATCCAACAATCAGCTTAGAGGTGAAATCAGACAATTCAACAAGAAGTGTGAGTAAAACATTGTGTGGTCAAGCCTTTGGTGGGTCAAGTTGTTTAATTCAGGTCTTCCACCAGTTGTGACTCATGCATGAGTGAGACATACACACAAGCAAATACAATAATCATCAAGTTTGTTCAATCTTCAACAAAACCCAATTATCAAAAAGATAAATGATAACAGCATATATTACATACCTTTAACAGCTTCCTGAACAATGGCAACCACGGTATTGTTTGCTTCGCTCACAAGATTTGATGCAGAAAACACAACAGTGTAGTTTCCAATGCTGCTGTACTTATGGGTAATTTCTGCAAGGTTTGAATAATTAGCGATACTGATAGTAAGCCGATTAAAAATTATTAAATACAGTGGTGTCTTGTACGTCGCACGACCCTAACTTCGTACGTTCCAGAATTCTACTTCAAAAATTCAATTCTGAGTTCAATCGATGCCTCGAACTGAGCGCTGAGTTTATGATGTACAGCAGAAGTAATTCATGGGACTTAAAATATAATTCTGGCTAACCGTTAACCGAGTTTAAGCAAAATGAAGGGATTTTACCAGGACCATTGAATCAGTTCAAGCTAATCGAAGTCGAAATAACGAGCTTTGACTGTATCGAGGGCATTAAATGTGTTATTTTACCCTAAAATATATCTATTAGTGTCTGAGAACAGATGAACAAGAACAGAACAATTCATTTCTCATTATTTCTAATAGGGATAACTGGTTCCTACTTTGAACAATACGGAGTTCAACAAGCCTTCTGGACCGAATTGAGTACGAAGTACACCACTTTACTGATTATTTAAATATTGGCTATTCATTGATGAAATACCAGTCAAATACCAAAAACACATGTACATGGTTCCATCAGGTACAAGATTCCCTAGTGTGTGAACACTTAAAAGCCAAATGAGTAGAAAAATGTCAGGAATTTGTTTTGATTTATCAAATTCAAAAATCAACTCAAATGTCTTCTTACTTCCTAGCGTTGACTGCGAAACAGGTGTGCTGCCATCGCCAAAGTCAACAACATAACTATTGTTAGTTCCTCCAGACACCGACAAATCAAATTCTGTGTCTGAATTGACCTCAACAGGAGAGGTGACAGTGATTGTGACATCAGCGATCTCTTCTTGGACACATACGGACACACTCTATGAGCAAATGGAAATGGTTAAATGCAAAATATGACTTGCTATAAACCAATAACAGTGAAGATACTGTCAGAAATGAGTATATTCGATATTTGGCTGTTANAAGACCTGCATAATAAACGAGAATAATGTGTAATTGAACAGATAAATTACACAAGGTTGGGGAATTCATATTCATGAACAATTAAGTTAAGTGCTTGTAAGAAAAATTGTTACTTACAATGACAAATAAAGTTTATTAATTTCATCATAATTTTGTATTTCATGGTTTTATTTCAATGTCCAATGGAAGCTATTGACTTTCAACTGTGAACATTCCATTTAAATACATTGGAACATGGTTATTGGTCAAGTGTTCTAGTTTTACTATATTGAGTATTTTATGAATGCTTTTTCATTGCCTTGAACTGTCCTTTTGCTTTTTATTGTATGTTGGAATTCATATAGATAGTCTTCATCTTCGAAATGACAAAGCAATATGACAGAAGTCTTATGTTTTCCAGCAAAACACATACAGTATATGATTTCAGTACATAGGAACTTTTTTACTTTGGGAAAGTGAAGAATATTTAACTAAAACTGAAAACCTGCAAGGACTTTATCTTTTTGTATCAGCAGAGAAAATGAAACAATTTTCATAGGGGTTTTATAAATTTCAAACAGTGAGAATGACATACCCGTGATTCGTTCATATACAGTAATGTTTGCGGTGTTCCACTTTGAGTTTATTTCATTGTCACCGGTAACGTTGATGACATATGTGCCGGGGTTACTGTACGAGTGCGTGGATGTGGAATCTTCACTGAAATCTCTCCTGTTTCCATCACCCCAATCGATTTCAAACCTTGTCGCATAAGTAGACGGTACAGCGGAGCACTCAAACTGTAATAAGGAAGGGTAATAAATTTTCTTACAAACTTAGTTTTTTGATTCGATTTGTTAACCCTACTCTAACCCATGAAAAGACTGAAAATTACCTCCCCTAATTTCATTTCCAGAGGGAAGGAATACTGAAATATTATTACTAGTTTATATACAGTATAACACCTTACTGATTTCAGGGTAAAATTCCCAGTATATCAGATGTTATAGCTGATAAATATAACAAACTGTATTTACAGATATCAAAGATAGAGTTAGCAAGCGAAAATTATAGATTACCTGTAGACTCTCCATAGTTGCCGCTTCNTATTATTACTAGTTCATATACAGTAGAACACATTAAAATTTGATTTCAGGTTAAAAGAAATTCACAGTATATCAGATGTTATGGCTGATCAATAAAACAAACTGTAATTCTAGGTTTGCATTCATTATTCTATCTATATTCTATCTGTCTATTCATCTATATTATTATTATTATTTATTTGCAAATATTCAAGAAAGAGTTAGTAAGCGAAAAGTATAGATTACCTGCAGACTCTCCATAGTTGCCGCTTCTTCGGATGTCAAAGCGATAGATACACTTTCCAGAGGCTCTCTGATGTCAATTGTTTTCTCAACAGATATCGTGTCATAATCATTCAAAACAGTGATCTGCAATACAAAAAATATGATGATGATCTTCCTTTAAAAGACATGCATATTTACACAAGATCTATGAATATTGTGCAACTTAAACTCTGCAGTATCTGTAAACCTTCAAAAGTAGCAATGAGCAGCGAATATTTCAGTAGAAGAAGTTGGGTTTCGGCACTTAATTGGCTTTCCATAATAAATTACTAAATTCAAGATGGAGTCTAATCAGTTATACAGATGTGGACGAATAAGGGCAAGGAATAATAATAATGCAATAATATGCAGCTATGATGCTAAGATGCTAAAATCAGGAGCTAATTCTTCTGTTTTTAACTATAATAACAAGTAAATTGTATCCTGATAGTTATATGTGACAGTATTCAACTATGAAATTAGGATCCTGCACCACATTGTAAAATTTGCTTCTCAAGGTTTAGAAGAAATAAAGCGATGTGCTAGAAAAGATTTTGACAATAATATCAACCATTTCTTCCATGCCAACCTTGACAGTTTTCTCTCCTGTAGTTGAAAAGGTGAAATTCTCAGTAACTGTGTGTTCAACTCTCTCTATGCTGGTATCTGGACGAACACCAGAATGAGGTTGAAGCACGTCTGGTCCGTTGATCCCTTGAACATCGAAGAGCCATTTCGTCTTGTAGTCAATATTCTCATCCACGAGGAACTGGAAAATAAAAAACCATAATATATAGACATCGTATATGACAAGCACATGAAACCAATTATTCAATTACTGAATTTGAATTATTCAATAACTGAATTTCACACACGCCAAAGTCAGATAAATATCCACCATTCAAAACATACTGCCTATCCTTTCTTATTATTTCACCAAGGTATGACATGCTTTCCACCCTCTGCATGTTAATACACACTAAGGGAAGTTTGCTGAACAGTTATAGGAACATGATTTTTAATATGAACCATTCTCAAAATAACACCAGTATTTTAATAGATATCGATGATATACTGCAACTGGAATTTGTTATTTTCAGAACATCTTATCAGTAAGCATGTGTGTTCATTTGGTTTGGTTCGATAAGTGCAATTTTGCATATGCCAGTCATTAGAATTGCATTAGGACATAGCTATCTAATATTAATGACCGACTGATAATATAAAATGAAGTATGTAAAATGTATATTAACAGTCTATTATAAGGAATTCTGATAACCTTAGGCAACTAAAGGATTAAGTATTTTTGACCACAGTATTCTATTGTAAGCATACTTTAAAAGAATAGATTAAGAAGGTACGATTTTGAAGACATTTGTGCTAAATTATTGAACCTAAATTGAATAGCAATCATCTGAATGCAAAAATTTAAACATTGACAATATAAAATTTAAAGTTTGGTAAAGGAAATTTAGATACCGATGCTTCAAACACCAAAACTTTGTTACGCTGTGAGATGTCAGGCAATCCCACGAACTGGATATCTTTCAGCCTGTTCATGGTATCAATGTTCACAGTGATAGTGACAGATTCTGTTCCGACCAAGTTTGTTGCCATGAGCTGCAACGGAACGGATAAAAAATATAATCGCAGGTGTGGGGTGTACAACATACAGAAAAGCATTTATTAAACTGACGCGTAGATCATAAAAAGCCACGGCCCGAAATAAAACGTTGTACTCTTGACTGGTGTATGCATACTGGGTAAGATCGTCAATGACCCAAGTATATGAAACATCCGTCCCAGTGTCAACATGAGCAGTGAAAACCTGTCAATAAAAGAAAGGCTTGATTGAAATAAAAGCTTGAAATGACCTTGGTAAGAATGCACAATGTGTTACAATGGAATAATAATTCTCAGCAACTGCTTCACAGCGGGGGAACAATAAAGTCAACCTTAAATATTCTTCAACATCACATCAAGGATCACGGCCGTTTGGTGAGAAGTTCGTTCACAGACCGATTCGCATCACGACCAGGTCTTTGGACCTGTAGTTTGCTATGATTATAACTCGATATATAATGGATTACCAATGGTATGCTGGAAAGAATACGGGTTGTATTTTCTGGTAAGATCTTCAGACCGGTGATCGCCTCTCCTGTAGCTACTCGGATTGTAATATCTGCTGAACTGAAGGTGTTCCTTGCAGTTATCTGTAGAACAAAATCCGAGAGAAAATGAGATCAATGATATATATAAACTCTAAGTTTACTGTGCAAGTGAATTAAGTCTCCATATAACACAACTGTATATAGTTTGTGGTATACATAATTTTCGGAAGTTCGGGTTTGGTTTATACTGTCTTCCCTGAATAATTGTTCGCTCATTTAAATTTTACCCTTACATAAACCTCGAAAAATAACATAGACCGATACTATAGTAGAACTCTCCATAATTAGTGATCAAAATTAAAAGCATGCAATAGGTAATGAAAGAAAATCCTCCTTGTTTAAAGACTATATCCCCTATGCATTAGCAGATCATTGTAATCTTTCATAACATACCTTCATTGTTGCATTTGTGTCGAGCGTAACATCGGTAGTTGAAATACGCAGGTCTAAATCAGCACGACCAGAACAACCTGGAGTGGTATCGGCTAGAGATAGCGGGCAGCGAGCTTGAAGCATTGTTTGAACACTACCACTTGGAATACCTATTATCACACATAAATTAATCTGTACAATTACCAAATACAGGTAGTGTATCATTTATAAGACAAGCCTGGGACAGGAGGTGACTCGGATTCCTGGACAAAAGCTTAATATGTACTTGAATAATAAAATGAAAAGGAAATTAGAAACTAAATCAGGGTTTGTTTGATCTTTCTTATTTCACAAAAATTTTCAGGCTATTCTTGGCTATAATGTGTGTTAAAAGGACTCCTAGTGTTAGAAATAGAAAAAAAAAACTGATAGACCAAACCGTTGCAGGAAATTTCTCAAAATATCCCCATTGGACGAGATAGCAAACGAGACAACAAAAAAAAAAAAACTAAAAAACAGCAGCCAATATTACTAGAATTTACTTTCCATTAATCTTACCAGTCCATTGAGCAATGACATCTGATCCACCGCCTTCAATTTTAAGAGCGATCGCCTGAGGCATACCAGTGGGTATGTAAATTATTGGATAGCCTTCTGCAGTCTCCCCGATGGGTAACGGTGCGGCGATAGTGACCGAGACAATTCTGTCCCGTACTTCAATCACACATTCAGTCTGTGGTTCATCAACAGGATTCGTTTGCGAGACGTTGTTGAAGGCAACCAAGCTGTAAGTGAAATTACCAGCAACTTTCTGCGGAAGTAAAATGCAAATGATAGGAATTCAGTCTGAATATGGGGGTCACTATATTTGTGACCTTTGGTAATTATTTTTATCTGGTCCTGAAGCCGGTAACATTAAATTTCCCTTGTTGTAAATTATGGTGACAGAATAAATATACTATTTTAGAATAACTATTTTTCCAGGTCAGGTCACCAGGTCACCAAGGATTCTAAATTCTGCATCGGACAATATCCCAATATGCAGGGGTTCAAATAGGTGGAAACGAAAATCTGATTACCGGAGTTAAAAACGGTGATGCTGCCCGATAACCATTCACATCTTCGGTGAACTTCAATCTGATGTCACACCAGATCAAATCTACCCATGTGTGATTGGTCAGATCCAACTCCTCTGTTATACCAGCAAATGCATTTGATGTAACAAGAAGAGCACTCTGCCTCCACCTAGAGAAAATATTCCACAAATTCAATTTAATTAAGTTATTCCAGCCCTAGAAGTAAATTTCTAATGAATTCTACAACTTTACAATAGCACAACTGTTATGCATGATGAAGTTTTCTTTCAAACACCAGAAATACATCAACAAGCAACTATTGAATAAATGACCAGTTAGAATTTTATTTGTTATTTTTTAAATAATAATCAAGTCATGGTTTTACTGCTATTGTTGGATCACCAAAAATATACAAGAAGCTATCAATGCTGATTACACAGATACTTGATCCTGGATGCTTTCTCTTCAATCTAAACTACCCCACACACTTACGATAGGTGTTTCATTTTTATTTGTTTCTTCAGAAAAATTGCCACCATATTTAATTATAGCAATTTCTGTATTGCCTATAAATGTTTTTACCGTTACACACATTTTTAAAGTTACTTATCGACTTACGTGCTCAAATTGCTCTTTTGACAATGCAGTGGTAATCGACTAAGGTCACTAGTATCCACTGATGCTTGACTGAAAGCCACACCAATAACATCATCGGCTTTTACCGAAACATTATCTTCAACGAGTACCTGAAAACGTAAATTCATATTTTTCTTATTTATTATTTCCTTCCCCGTACAATAATATAATTTCAATGTCCAAGGTAACCTGATAGGAATCTTTTTTATCCACTGGTATATTGACAGAATGTTGAGAAACGAGAACATAAGACAGTGAGTCCAAGCTATGGCGTGAAAGAATGTCATTGCTTGCGCGGAAGCTGTAGTTGCTGCATGACTCCGACAAAGCCTACGAAAATAACAAGACATATTAACATCAGCCATTGGCATTAACAGACATGTCTATAATAGACGAGATTCAAATAGATTATTATCACAAATATGTAGATGAAAAAGAAAGAGCAGCATTGCATGGAGGGTGAGGTAATAAAAAAAAATGAAATACACTCAGAGATGGAACAATGGGATAACCTTCTTCAATGAATTCACTAGAATAGAAGTTATTGCCCTTCCTGTTGCTACGACAGTATGACTTCGGCAAAATAAGGAACGAAATAATATATTTACCTTGCATGTTTGGGTAATTGAACAATATTGGTATCCCTGGTTGCAGGTTGGCACTTGTTTTCTGCATTTTCCGAAGACTGATGCATCCGCACATGTGAGGAATGGACTGAAATGATCTGTGCAACCTAAAAACAAATTGAGGAAATCTTTAAATGATGGCCAACAAATCTCTGTAGTACACAAAATTGATTTTTTATCACAGAAATTGCTAATGGAAAATCATGAATTGTAACGCAGCATTAATTGGTAGATATTAAAATTCTTGCTTGCTCAAATCTTTCAGTAATTCGACAAAGTTAAATATGTTGTAAATAAGGTTGTCTTGTTCAAATCACTTGAATAAAATCTTGTAAAAATGCATGCATACACTATATTCCATAATAGGAAACGTGCTTCGCTCACTACAACTTCAATATCAAATATAATGATAGAAAACTATTACTAAACACATTTTTAATTCAAGGCTGGAAAACTATCATATCCCATTTTAAAATAATTGGCCATCCGAATGCTTTTTCTTAATATGTAAGTGTAGCGTCAGTTATATTTTCAAGACCTCTTGTTGGAACATTACACCATGAATTTGATCCCTGACTGTTATTAAACAGCAAGGTATTATTGAAATTACAAATCTGAAACAGGAAACAATTCTAGAATTATTTAAAGTACTAAATATTTATAAATTCTACATTTCGATTGAAAATTAATGACTGTTTCAATCATACAAACTCCAATGCCACTTTTTTTAAGTTAAATACAATATGGATATCTTCAAGTATAATGCAAACATTACCAAGGCCCTCGTGATAATTTTCTTTCAATTCTATTTTAGTTGTCTGACATAGGAGTTCATTAACAATGGTAATATAAAATGGAAACTACAGAAATGTCTATGGAAACAGATAAACAGACTCAAAACAAGCATCATATTTTGCTTAACATGCAATCCATCATAGTCACAAATCAAATTATTATCATCCACTACATTCATTCATGTTCGCTTTCCCGATTGGTCAGTAGACGGTAAAGAATAAACTTATTACAGACGCCTTGAAAGATTGAGTAGCACTCAAAATTTTACAGTATATTCTCCAAGGTGAGGAATTGTTTGTAGAAGTGGAATGAAAAACGGCTCCCATAGAGGAGATTTGATGTTATCGAAAGGTAATTTAAACAAGCAATTCGCAGATATCAACCGGACTTCAAGAACGCCTTGGATTTATTGAAGTTGGAGGGCTTGACGACAAAAACAACAAAAGTATAACGTAAAGCCGATGTTGTGAATAGGACACTTGAGTCTAAAAGGCCATTGTTTTTTTAACACTAGGTTTCTATATGTCTGCAACCGGACGAAGGTCTAGAATAATAAAGGAATGGAGGAAGAACTAAAACTATGTGGATTAATATTACACACACTTCTTAGCAAATCATATTTCTTTTTGAAATATATATTATTGAGAAGGAGAGCTAAAATTAGTGTTCTGGCTGATAAAATACAATTAGAGGTTCTTTATTATATGTTGTTTTCCTGAAACCTTAATGTTCAGTGCGCGCTATGAGACAAAGAATCCATTTGAAAGGTGTGAAAACGTGTGTAAGTTTGTATGTATAACACGTCAAATGTCAGCACTTCTATTGTAATCTAACTCCCGAAGTACATCCCTTTGAAATACGATTCTTTTTGAAACAATGACACGGACTGCGGAACAAACGGAACACCTGATAGCCAATTGGCTAATATAAACTTTACATTCTGAAAGAAGAATACAACAACTCCAATATAAATGCCATATTTTATACAGATGTAATATGTTGAACATTTCTTTCTAATTGAACAGGCTGCTAATCACTTGACTAGAATTGTGGTACAATTATGAAAGACACTTTCATCTATTAAAAACTATTAAAAGTTATAGTAAAAATGAATGTTGCCAGAATTGAGTCAGACCATTTTTATATAACTGAGAAATTTTTTGTTCCTCTTGGAAATACTGCTCAATTCAGTAAAAATCTGTTAGATAAGCCAACAACCCCGAAAGCATTATGAAATGAAGAGAATAATAGCAATTATAGTCACCTGGGCGTATCTCCTTCTTCGAATCCTTGCATGTCGGTCTGTATAGCTGTAGCCTGAGCATTGTATTACTTTGACCAGTAAATTCCCAGCGTTTCATTAGACCTCCGTGCTTTAACCATAATCCGGGAAACAACAAGACGTATGCCTGGAAACAAATTAAAATTATAAAATAAATAAGATGAACTTCTGCAGTGGATGACAACCTCGCCTTGGTTTGTTTCCTTTGAATTGAATTACTGAATACTGAAATAACAAGTCTAAGCAAAGTCATACACTATTACAATTCCATAGGATTAAAATTCACTACTAAATTCAAGAAACGATACCTTTCCGGCAGTGCTAGGTGTCGGCTCAGATGAAATCACTGTCAAGTTTGTCCATGTTCCCTTCGTCTGAAACTCTGTAGGACCAGCAATAAAATTTTGTGGTTCTTCAGAGTGATCTAAAATATGAAATTTCAAAAGTACGGTTCTCAAAAATTCACAAGAAAAAATAGCAAAGAAACTTACAAGGACTTCTGTATTGGCAGATGTAACTGTGTTCCGAAGTACACCTCAGCGTTTTCCATTTGCCACTGTCATTTTTGTCAAATGCAACACACCACTGGAAAGAGAGATTGTTATGTTATGAGAAACTTTTCAATTGAACCAAATTGGGACTCAAATTTCAGTGGATTTAGTATAATTCATTTTCAGGGCCCTTCTTTCAATATTACCTTTGTCTTGTATTACCAAAAAGCAGAGCCATTTATTTTTTGAATGAACCGTAATTAATTATGAATTCTGATAACAATATTCTTGCATTTACTGCAGCTTGAGTATGAAGATTATGAACAGAATAATTTATATAAGTATAACACATAGTGGGATCAAAGAAAGTAAAACTTGATATAAATTTAGTATATTTAGTTTCCATATATTTGCAAAATAGTACAATACAATACAGCTGCAAGTAGTGAATAGAAAACATATAAGCAAGTGCAGAATTCTCAAGCTTCTTCTAGTTGGGCATAATTTCATTTCAATTCAGCATTTGTTTTATTAAGTCAGTAACCAATTAAAAATTGTAATGTATTTGAATGTCTAGAATCTAGATAATATTAATTTTCTGTGAGAAGGATTTTTTTAACAGTTAGTAAAAAGTGAGCTCGGTGCAATTTTCCATTTAGTATCTGATTTGCAGATTAAATAATAAGCTCCGTATAAGACCGTATATACCGAGTTTCATTTTGTTTATTTAACAAATTCTTCCGCGAGCTATCACGCCCGTATCAAATAACAAGATTAACGAACATGTTATGCCTGTCATTCTCTATAACTCGTTGGTATACCACTAAGTCTTCATTTCCAGCAAGATCGTTCTATCTCAAAATCAAGTATTTTACGAGAAAGTAAAGACCACACTAAAGCAAAAGCTAGACTCGGTGTAATAAATCACTGGCATTTGCCAACTCACTAGATTCTGAATACAACCTTTATAAATTATACAAATACTCACTCCAGGAGTGACAAATTGTGAAATGTGTTCATCAGGTTCACCATCTGCCCAGTTTGAGTACAATGAGCTTGATAATACCTGGCCGTACGCGTTTCCTAGAGTCCCTGCGAAACCGGAGTCCGCCATACCAAGCCAGAACAAACTGCAAAATAATGAAATGATATTAAAAGAAAACGGAAATATATTGTAATCTATAAATAACGGTAATAATCATTTTATAAGCCGTGAAATACACGAGATACAAAGGTAGAAAATCCTTCGAAAAGCGGGTTAGATAAGAGATATGGATCAAATTTAAATATAGACATAAGAATGATAAATTGTTTCATGGTATCTATATTCTTGAGAGTCTTAATTTCTTAAATGTCTCATTACAAGCAAATGAATTCTGAACAATGAACTGCGCATAGAATTTTTTTTATTTGTTCTACATAGGAGTGTGTAACGCTGAGCATAACTTCTGCAATTACTCCATTACTAGGAGTGCAAAAGAGACTTTTTTTACTTAGAAAATCAACAAAATGGTGGCTATGCTGAATCAGACAGTCTGTCATACAGTTCTCAGGCTAGCCACACCTTTTCCTTGTTGAAACTTGGAAGGGAAACTTAATGTCCCATGAAGTAGTGTCTATATTAAGACAAAAGTTGTCCTCTAACTAAATATTAAGAAATTACCAAACATAGAAGTAAAAATAATAAAAAGTATTATTAAATAGGAGGAACTACAAATGGCATTGGCAATGATTGACGTCATGCCTTTTTTTGGCAGAATCTTAGAAAATCAATTTTCAGATCCATTAGGTTCAAGATTATACGGCAGTTTTAATAGAATTTTGTGTAAGCAAAGTATGTGTTGTCATCACAAGCCTGTGATTGTTGAGTTCGTAGAAAAACAGCTTATGAATACTACTACAAAACGTACATCGAATCGAGGAAATTTGAATCGAAACCCATTTACTATAAAAATAAAGTCATTTATCATTTATTGCAAACCGCTGATGTGCTATGCCCACAATAAATTCTTAATACTTGGAATTATCTAGCTACTTCATAGTAAGGTTAACGTAACACGCCACGGTTCATGAGTTTAGATTACTTCTGAGAGTATGGCGTGAACAGAGGAATACTATCCCAAAGTGAAAGTGACCAAACCCACATTCTTTTAACAAGGTTAAAAAGAGTACCAAAGTGCCATAATATCGCAGTGTTTGCATGAGTTAAAGCCAGGTGTGTATACATAGGAAACCATAATATCACAATTCCAGTATTTGAGTATAATTACAATCAAAACTAACAACTGAAAAGGACAATACGTTTCACTGTAGGGACCACATATTGTTTGTTGCTATTCAATATTCCGATTCGAAACTTTGCTCCAGTCTAAAGAATACTCTCAATCAAATCAGGTGGCTACACTGGAGATGAAAATAAACGCTAAGAAACCCAAATTGGCAATTCTTCATCAGACAAATATTGTATTTCTGATCCAAGAAAGAAATTGTTCAATCTAACTCAGATATTTAATTATACACGATTATAAAGACCACATTAGTATTTCCACAAACCTGGCTGAATTGCTGCTGACGACACTACTCAAAATAAAATCTGTGACGTTTTGACTGTCAATTACAGCAAGTAATCCACCGATTTGAGAACATTTCTGGTATGCCATTGTCCAATTCTGAATGGAACTGATAGCGGAGTATGCTGTTTGAGTCCTCTCATAGAACTCAGCAGAAGAAGGCTTAAAACTATCATCTGGATAAATATATTAACACACAGTCAATGAAGTCAGCCAGGTGATAATGGATAAAATGAAAAGAATACAAATTAGAAATTTTAATTCATATGAAATATGACATTTAAGATCTATGCAGGCCTAGTTACAGAATGGGAAACAATGCATATGATATGCATGAGCAGAAACAAATGCTTAGTTATTGATGAAGAATTGGTAGGATGTAGGACATTTAAAACATTGTCATTGCCCTTTCAGATCAGAATATTGTCGATAGAATGACAATAGGAATGATAAATTGTCATGTTATTACAATTCCATTTTTTCTGAATTTCAGAAGCCAGGCACCTCTTCTATTCAGTACTAATATTTATTACTATATCTTTGTATTGCAAAATGGAAGGAAAGATTGCAAGTATTCTCGGTAACATTGTTCACAAATTATGGCTACCATAGAGCATCAACCTCCTATAGAGGAATGCATGTAACTACGGATTAGATATAGATTGAGACTAAAAAAAACAAGAGGGACAAGATAGAATATCAATACTAGAATTAAAATAGTAAGTGAACATTAGGCATGACAAAAGAGAAGAGTTTGGGTATGTTGTTGAGAAGACGGACAAATTGCTCTAGCCTGTTTGAACAAAAAATTGTGTAAAGAAATACGAGCATGTATTGCACCATTTGTTGTTTGAATAAACATATCACATCCTGATGCTGATGATATTATTAGAGAGAGGTAAGTGATAAATTCTACCACCAACAAATCTGTCAATAATATCTTCACTGAAAATAGTTGATGAAAAGTAACTGTTACCATATTCAATTTCTCCATCTAACGCTTTTGACATCCACTTGAGACGTGGCTTTGTTCCGTGCCTTATATCTACTGTGATGTTTAAAGGTTCCTCAGGCTCAACGTATTTAGGACAATGAATCGCAACACCCTTGATCGGCTCTTCGACAGCAACGGAAATCCTACAAAATGGATATAACATAAAAAAATCTCTATAGGTAATAATTACGTATCAATCAATGCATAATTATGCTATATAATAAATTGCTTATATGTAAAACGATAATTTTCAGACCTGCAAGAAGATTGTATAATTTATGTAATGAAAAACATACATATATCTTTATTGAAAAGCAAGCAAATGTTGCAGTAATTAAAAGTGAATAATTGTACATTAACTCACAGATATGTATAATGAAACTGTGTGACACTGATGGTGACGATGTATGTTCCAGGCAAGGCATATTTATGTCTTACAGTTGTGCTGCTCGTCATAATAACTGTGCTATCGTTAAAATTCCATACATAGTCAACAGGATCAGTCACAGCCGGGATGACAGTAATTTCCACCTTGGGAAAACAAAAATTCAAATAGAAGATATGATATTATTGTGGAAGATTTTAACAAATTTCCATCATAGACACGACTGGCATCATGTTATGCAATGTAACAGGGCCTAATTTGTATAAATAATATTTATCGTATGACCCTATACTGAAATCAAGGTTCATCAACAGCATGACAAGACAAATCAGTTGATAATGATTACCGTAGTTGTTTAAGTTCTAGGTCTAGTTTGCAGATGATTTTATATTGTATTTACAAGCGAACAAAGGAAGGGCTCAGACAAATTACAGCAGAAAGTGCATTACAAAAATAAATACTCATAGATTAAAAACTAACACAGATGCCTATAGTCAGAATTTTAAAATAAGTACTTATTATTGATTACAATTGAATTAAGATCAGTATACCGTTTCTTCAACCGAGAACGTCTTGATACCTTCAAAGATTAAGAGCGGCCCAGTTGCGAATAGAGCATCGTGAACAACCTGGTGAATACGAACATTTTCAAGAATTTAATATGTAGCAACCAAGAAGATCTGATCTCTTTTCATAGTGAAAAAAAGGAGTTAGACAAGTTTAATAAAGGATGAAACAGCTCCAATTTTATTTTTTGAACTTATAAGCAATTTTTTCTATCTTGAAGGTCTGTTGACAGTAGAGATGTAAACCAAAATCTATATTTATAATTAGGGAGAATTTAATCTGGTTTATACTATTTATCTAGTGACACTTACTGTTTTCCCACAAGCACTTGTTGGCAGAGGAGGTAGATTGCAGTCGAAAGTGCATGGATCTGACCCCAAACTGCTTGTAGTATCATCAGCACACAGGCAAATTGTCTGCTGTATTTTAGGCAATATATTTAGTTATGCTGACAAAAAATAACATCCTAGAAATTGTCTTAATCGAACATGCTACAGAACATACATTAGAGTGGACAGATGCATAGTGGTATCCATGAGAGAGACACAGTGTGTTGCAAGATTTTTTATCGTGTATTGCGCTGGGGATCCAATCAGTGTATTCCCATACAATGTACTTCTTTTCGGTCGAACTTGGCAAGCAAGAGACGTACGAGAGCGCTGTGAATAATAATAATAATTAGGTTATGATCGTATCACACAATAAATAAATGTTACCAATTCTTTCTATAAGTAGCATAACAGATGAAACTAAACCTACGGCCATTTTTTGGATTTTCTACAGCTACTCAAATAGAGGAATTGGTATCACAAGATAATTCGAAAGTGATTGTTCATCTTCCATATTTTATGTCATATAAACATTTCATATATCAGTGACAATACTATGGTGATTTATACACTCACTACTGTATATTGCTAAAAAAAAATTAAAGGTTTGAAAAGAAAATCTCTTGTCTATCGAAATAAAATAATAAAGAAATATCTTATCAATCTATGTTTACATATATATATGTAAATGATACTGCCTTAATATATGACTTTTGCTTATATGCTTAAGATAGCCTTGTATTATTAAGGAAGTATAACAATAATTCTGTAATACAAATATACAATATACCATCCTATATTAAAATTCTCAATGATTTTCAAAAGATGCCGTATATAAATATTATAAAATCTTCGACTCTATTTTAGAGTCTACAACAGTTGTACATACTTTAATTCAGCTAAAATGTTTCCTACGATGTGAGAATTTAATGTCGCAATAGCAAGAATTACTTGTATTCCAAATGGAAATCCGTAGGAAAGAATAACAATGGTCTGACCATCACAATGAAAAGACCGACATTAACAAAAGAAAACAATTTAGTTATTTGTCGTGCCATAACACACGATATAGTAATATAAACAAGAGTGAGCGAAAAGGGATAGGTGACCTTCGTGTGATTGTCGCCTTGCACAAAAGCCTTTATTGAAAAAGGGTTCATATTGGTATATACCATACATACTTCAAGTGATGATTTCCGTGAAGCCCCACCCCGAATCTAATACCGCGGAAAAGGGCATCGAGTTCATTTTCAGCTTATGGGTGATGGTAAAAATTGGCTAAACTAGAACCGATGAGAAAGATGAAACTAGAAAGATGAGATCCATGACGAAAAATAAAGGAAACAAATACGAAAATTGTAATCTAATATATCAATTAGTCAAATAGAGCAAATCCAAAAACTGTATATTTTGTGCATAGTATGTGTGATATTCAGTAGCCCTAAATTATTCTCCTAGTTTTAACTACATCTATTGTTGAATTGAAGAAGTAAAGTCACATGAAAGTGATCAGGGTCTAATATCAATTCCACATTATCCTCCAAAATTGGGCCTTACTTGTACAGAGATCCATACCAAGAACTTAAATTTCTTAAATCAACATTTTTAACTACTAGTAGACGGAACTGTTCTAAATCAAGGCTGAGAATATTTTATCTCACATCAAAGATTGACTAAGATAGATAATTAACAACATTTTGAGAAAGGGAATAAATATTTCATATTTTCTTTTCATATTGTTAAAATATTATATATATAGAATAGAACCAACATACAAGTGATACGACCAGCTCTGCATTACAAATATCAGATAGTATTGCAACAACTTGCCTTTCGTATAACTTTTATACCCTTGAAAATGATAGACTTGATAAGCATCAAACAAACAGAGGAAAATGACATTTTCCTATCAACAAGCCCAATAAAAACATAACAAATATTTGGGTCAACGAGAGCTACCACTCCTTAAACTGTCTCAAAAAGATAAAACCTCTATCGCAATCTGGATACGCCAACTTGCACCTAAGATAAACGAGGGAAATTTTTTTGGCGCAAAGGGTGATTCAACAATAGTTTATGGTGCCTAGTGACATTTAACCAGGTGTCCTGAAATCAAAACACTCTTGTGAATAAGACTTCATTTAAAGTAGCTAGAAAACGACAAGATGCACCCTCAAAAAAACGTAAATTTTTCTCGTTTGGAACTCACAAAGTGTAACCAAGATTGTGGTGTTGATGCAAACATTGCTAAGGTTATTATTTCTTTTCATAAATTGATGTTATTTTTGGGATCAGAAGAAGTTGGTCCCAAATCACTGTGAAAATCATATTCATTTGTGGCTTTTTACACAGTATATACAGGTGATACTATAGTATTGATTACTCAAGTACACTTAAGACATCTACAAACATGAAAGCTTTTTTGCACTATTTCCTTAACTTGAATGCAGTTACTAACCCCGCTAGCATCAAATATGCATCAATCCTATGTTAGTTTGATTTCACTTATTTATTATTATTCATATTGAGAAAATTTTTGATGAGTGTCCAGAATTTTTGATTCGTGCTGTGGCACCCGGTAACTATCCTGGTAAAATCCGATAGATGATACATACTGTACTTAATGTTAAGGATGTAATAATGCAACATATTGTTCCTGAATCCACCCATGATTTCCTACATTTGTCAAAATTTTCGGAAATTAACTATACTATATGTATATGAGTAAAATATCAACTACATACCGCATCTCACACTTCTCAGATCAACATCCTTAACTGGTTGACCTACAAGTGAAGGTGGTTCTGAACAATTGACAACTCCTTGCACAACGTCACTACTGTTCAAAAGAGTCTGTAACCATTCTAGGTGGCATGTACAAACCCACTTGTTCCCGGACAATGTTCTGCAGAAATGGAATATAAATATCAACATCAGTCAAGAAATGTACAATTCTGATTTAATGCGTTCGGCAATTAGGTCTTGAATCATTATTTGATGGGAACATAAGAAATGTAAACTATTTTCATACATAGTATAAAATGTGCCACACTCATTATAATGCAAGAATGGCTAATGCAGTGGAAAAGCGACATTGAAAACCAGTAGCATTAGCAATGTAATGTTCTATTGAGCAAAAAAATCTTCCAGAGGGTACTATATGACACAAAGTGCACAAGAAGAATGAGGGTTGCAGTAATGAGAGATTCTTCAACATTTTACTACCACACGAATGAAAAACATATATCACGTAGCTGTTATCCAAATAACACTAGATGTCAAAAATATTTTCTTAAAGATAATAATTACAGCATCCTGTGTTAATTATTGACGAAATGAGATTGTAGAAGGACGTCTGTCAACATAGTAAAACAATGACAGTAAACGTAAAGCTGATAGCAATGACACAAAGCAGACTTACATATTTTCCACCTTCGGCAATGCTTGCAAAATGGGTTGAGTTAGTTGGTTATGGTGTAAATACCTGACAAGAAAAATGTAATTAATTTATAATCAAACAAGAATATATACAAACAAAGAGTAGCAAAATAGTGATACCAGGAGCTATGTGTACGGTGAATGGAATGGGCTTGTAAATAACTATACAATATGTGGTAACACAGCACAATGTATAATTTTCCCCACTGTACAATGTAAGTGAGGCCAAGTAAGAGCAGTCATCCCTATTTAATAAAAGAGCTTAGCATGCTATTATTGAAAATTGTAGCTTGTCAAAAGATTTACAACAAAAGTATACGTCCCGCTGGGTACTCTTTAGGATACCGCATGAACAATAGAGGAGCGAGTAGCACTAACAAAATCTCTAATCCTCCGATACCATAATTCAATGAACGGAGCAAAACTAGAGAGACATAGTATTTCTTCACATGCTGACCTATTGCCATTCATCCATATATGTACACAAATTACAATATGCAATATGAATCAACAAGAAGCATTACATTCTCAGAGTTTCCAGTGTCTACAAACACAAGCATATCTTCATTTAATAAGTGCCCACACCAAAAATGTGAATGTTTAAAAAGCAGGATTATGTTAAACAAGATTTAAAAAAAGTACCGTACTACGAAAGAGGTAAGTTTAATATTATCCAAATATTATTATAATGTTATATCCAAATTCCCCCAAGTGGAGTGTATCAATGTCCCAATTACACGAAGTTAACCCTCTACTAGAACGTTCGACAACGTGTCATCCGATTACTTTGTAAACAGATCGATTCACCTGAACCAAAGCTAACATAATGTAGGCAAAGTGTACCCACTTTGTAAAACGGCAGGAATTAAATTGTCCTATTGAAAATGAATCTCAACGGTCTTTGACTCTCAATGGAGTGGAACAAAGTGGAATATAATTGATACTACGGAAATAAATCACGAGTATCTCGTGTGGACATCTGATTAGCGACAATAAATAAATATGTACAATCCTAGGGTTACTGTAGTATTTATTCAAATGTAATAACAAATATAAAGATAACTCACAACTGTTTGAGTTCTGTCAAGCCTTCCAGCTGAGAGCTTTTCAGTGAAGATATTTTATTGTTTGACAAATCTCTGAAATTTTAACATACACTTCAAGGGGTGTACTCCACAATGAAAAAAGGTTACAGCATATGTTCTATTAAAATAATTACATATCAGATTTCTAAACGGTATTTCATCTTCCCAGTGGGTTACAGAAGGATATGTAACTTGAAGAAAAAAATATTCCATGTCATAGCTAGTTTAATCAATGTTAGTTCAACAATTGCAAAATAAATTTGAGTCCCATTTTTTGCATTTCATGAGTAGGATAATGAAAATGTGAAAATGATTTCTGAATTTTGTTATATAGGTTATTAATTTTGATCTTGAATTTAATACTCCTATGGCTTTGCCATTATTTATCATCTTTTCCTTCTAATACCGTATTAAAAAATGTATATCTATTTTATACCACATACAATTTTGTGAGGCTTGACATTTCGGTGAAGAGGTTTTCAGGTACAGCGCTGATTAAATTGTAAGCCATGTCTCTGTAAAAACACACCAGCAATTAATGTTATACCACGCACTATATAATAATTTTGAAAACAAATGATCAAAAATAATTAACTCACAATACAACAAGTTTCGTATACAATGATATTTGTCCGAATTCTGAAATCTGGTTATTTCTCAGCAATCTGGAATATTGAACAAAAGATAAAGAATGACATGCAAGAAAGTAAAGACCAGAATTGGGAGAATCCATGAATTGCCAGATGCTGCTTGTTGGCTTCTTTGATGCATTGCAATTGCATTAAGCACTCCGATTGAGATGCCAAGTAGAAAATAATACCTCAATATGCCTCAGAAGATTCACTACTAATATAAAAATATTTTTGACGAACAAAAAGCATAACTCACATATGCGTTGTATTTGGATCCAAACCGGACTTTATAGGATTGGCTGTAAGGAATCTGTCACTGCAGTTTATGATGCAATTACTGTCAGCATCCAAATTACAGTCACATGCAGGAGGGCATCCTGTGCAGGGTGCAGCAGATACAAACTGGATAAATGAAACATTTTTTATTTCAAAACATGAATCGCACCATTGAGATTACAGGAATTAAAATTATAATCAGATTTTATTTTTCTCTATTATCTATTGGATTAAATATCTCCTTGATTGTAGTATCATTCGAATTTTACATCCTGAAGTATATCGGTGAGATCTTTGGGGTTCTTTTGCAAATTTCAAAATACAACAAATTTTATGATATTTATATTACTGCATTAGTAAATTTATTATCTATATTGATGTATGAGTGAAGGAGTGTACTTGGAGTAGACGGTTTTATGTATTGATTTGATAGACATGGATATTACCCAGATTTAGTGAGACACAACCATACTACACTTAGTATAAAATTCATTGCAGCAAAATACAATTTTTCCTTAATTATTTTTAGGTTAGTTTCGATATTCCACCTAATCGTGATTATACTATAAGTTCTAGTACACATAAGTAGGGAAACTTACCATGGTGAGCTGAGAGAATATCAATAGTGTTATGAACAGTGAAGTGAGGTATAGAATCTTGTCTGCTACCCTTGAACAAGAATTTGAAGAAGAAATTTTCACAGGTTTGACAGTCATGCACAGTGGATATACATTTGAAGAAAACGATGAACTCCTGTTTGAAGAGGAGTGCGAATACAAACTCCAGGGTCTCAAACTTTTGGCAGTGTCAGATTTAACATGCGCATTATGTCCGAATGTTCTCTTGCCTTTTATTCTCGCAGATTTACAGAATTCACTGTGTTCAAACTGTATGTACGTTCCCTTTAAAATTACCCCCCTCTTGTTCTTGCTTTGAATCGAACAAGTTTGTCCACTACATCCTGATAAAGAGCAATGTTTCTTTTTCGCTCTTCCAGACTCAGTGACTGTAGATTTTCTACATGTAATCTGCCCTGTAGAACTGACATCAGGTAATGGTGTACAGACGGCCATTATTTCTTTGGCTTTGACGAAGGGTTACATTTGAAGAATTGCAGGTGGTATGATATCTGCATATAACTCACATATCAGTAATCACATACAACAATTCTTGAAGTAGACTGAATAGATAAATGCATTTATTGGTAATTACTCCTTATAAATATATCTCTTTATAAAATCTCAAATTCAGATTCTCATAGGGCTTTCCATCAGTAAAATAAATGACTAAACTCAGTGGTTCCAATTCACTCATTTACCTTAACAATGCTGAAACACAAGCAACTCTACCAAAACATACCGTGTTTGAGAATGTTATATTACGACGACGGTAAGATCTTTCCAAACTGACGCTTATAGACCGGATCCTACTTGTACAATGAGTAGCGGCACTAAATAAACAAACCTCTTTTCTCTCTCGTCTCTCGAGTTCAAACTTTCGCGTAAAATTACTCTTCTCTTATCTCTAACACATATCAATGGGTTAACAGGGTACTATTACAAGACCCCATGTCGCCCACTAACGATGAAACAGGTTCACAATGGGTGAGCATGGTATGGGTGCACTTTGCGAGTTCAAACTTTCGCGTAAAAATTACTCTTCTCTTATCTCTAACACATATGAATGGGTTAACAGGGTACTATTACCAGACCCCATGTCGCCCACTAACGATGAAACGAATTCACAATGGGTGAGAGTGCGTAATTATAACACCATATTATATGGCACAGTTTTGATTTTTTAAATACAATATAGTACACGTACAAAAAAGTAGTGGTACCAAACCACAAATGAAGTATCCTACAAAACGAAATTACTGCCCATACATACCCTTGAGCCGCTATGCAGCATCGTGAGGCTGCGCGACATTACTGTGATTTATTTTCGCTCTACTCCCTTTCATTACCATCTCAGTACGCGGAAATGACCACCTTAGTAGGACTAAGCCAATTAAATTTTTAAAAATCATCAAGAAAATGTCGCTGTAATAATACTAATCGGTGGATTTACTGACCGCTAAGATATTGTCGCTGTAACAATACTAATTGTGAGACTTAGACCAGTAAGAAAATGTCACTGGAATTTGTCTGTCAGAAACTGATTTCCGCAGCAAAAAATCAGTCATCAGTCCCACCGCTTCTACTGATATCAAGAACACTGCATCTACCATGTTGGGGAGACAGGGCCTAATTATTTTCTTGAAATAATCATCCTAATCTCATCAATTAAATTAAAAACACAATAACTCACCGGAAAATTCTGAAAGAAATTTATTTTAGATACAAAAGAAACCGCTAACCACACAACATGAAGCAAAAGAAAAAATATTGAATCTTGCATGATTGCAAAAATAAATCCCACGCAATGCATACATGATTCATATACCCCAATACACAGGAAAACTTCACAGTTCAATCTTGTTTGAATCAATGAGCAAAATTGCATCATGCAGACGATAGAGGTCTTTCCGGTCTGCACTGTGATGGGTTATTGCGTGCGGTAAAATATATCTTGGGTCAACAGTGCCCCACCTGCAAAAAAAAGTAAGTACATTACCAGAAAACGAAATTTGTTTATAGAAATTCATTAGGTATCAGGTATTCATTTTCAAAAAAGAATTCAGTTAGTAATACGAGAGCCTGCAAACATGGAATGTCCATCAATTGATGTAATTTTATAATCTGCAAACTTGACTAAAGCAGAATCTCTTTTTCATTGCACAATGGTAGCTGGAAGTAAAACATTTTGAAAACTACACGGTTCAATGTTCATTTCAGGCATTAACTCTGTAATCACAATAATTTGAATGAATCATAAGTTCTATGCGATATATCGATAATAATTAATTGTAGATTCAATGCTCACTTCAGGTACAAATTAGAAGGATGTTTCCAGCTAATATAAATATCACATGAAGCAGTGAATGTTAGAAAACTGTCTCTGGGGTCAAAAATTGCTTGCTGTTAGGGAATCGGAAACACCAATGCAACTCACTTGAATGGCTTGGAAGAAGATTCAGGTGGCATGGCTAGACGAGGTTTCTTAATAAATTTGAGCAGCTGAGTTCGAGCTTTGCTTTGCATTCGATGGATAGCAGACTGACTCCACGAAACAATTTCTTCATTTGAACCGACGGTCATATTGATGGACATTCTAAGACTGTTTATCTGCATCAGATAGCAATTAAAATACTTGAAATGTTTTTGCAATATTTAACTGCAGGGGAATATGAAGTTTTTCATTTCATACCAAATTTTCTCTACTAATACTGGGCAAATTGTAATTATTTTCCAGCAGAGAGTTGGAAGGATGGTAGCCGAGGGCTAAATTTTACGTATTACAAAAAGATTCACATCGGTGTGCATAGGATATTACCATTTCTGTCCTATAATGATGACCAAAAACTACACTCCCAAGTATAATAGTAAGCTCCATTGACAACTTCTGCAATATCCTGGACTACCAAACAATGTGATTCAACATTAAAAGTTCAGGTGAACTCCTAGACAATTTGCAGACCGCTATTGGCTGCTCATGTACTTATCGACACCTTACATGGTCTTTACCACTTTGAGGACCAATGACTTACAGATACAATGTCGTCCACAGTAATTTTTGCATCAAATTCAAGTTCCATGTCATGTTCTGGAAGAACTGAATAAGTACCAAGTCTGAAATGAGGAAATACAAGGTTCACATTTTGCTTATTTAGAATGTACATCATCAACTGGCTAACAAATTGCAACGTTCGGCCAAACCTTCCTTTAGCTCCTCCTAATCCACAAATCGCTCCAGTAAACCTCATCCTATTTTTGTCACATCTCAGCTCCAGAACTGGAGCAAAAATCATCGCCAACAGGTATGGCAGGCCTCGTATCTCAGGAAACAGTGTAGTGTTTCTGCGTAAACGATAGGAGAATCTAATTAGAATTAGACGGTTGAAATAAGTTCCCGTATAAAGAGTTTGGGATTGTCAAAAGCTGGAAAATTCATGTAATTTGACGATGCCAACTACTGAAAATGCTGTAGTTAATTATGAACAGTTGTGATCGAGATCAATGTTAGACTATCAATATTTATTATCCATATCGATAATCTAGTGTAAAATTACAACTTATCATGCTATCAGGCAATTAAAACAATTCCAGTTGAGAAATGTAATGTGTAGTAAGGGAGAATATTGTCCAGAAATTGCTATACAGGTTGAGACCCTCAATAATCCAAACACTATATTTTCTTGGTGAAGGCATTGTATATTCATACTTAGTAAATAATATTTATACACTCGCTGGAAACCCTAGTCAAAAGCGGAAAATATTACCACCCTTGAGTTAATATCAAACAAAAGAACTAATCTGAAAGTTCTAATGACTCATTTGATATGTTCAGTTAGTCATCTGCAGTAATTTATGTGGAGTGCATGTGCTTTCGACATACATTTTAATAGTTCAAAACTTAGGTCTTGAATAACCTATCTAATATACACTAATGTTATTATGATCCTGTTCAGCAATGATTCGCTATGTTTTCAGGCACAGCGAAATCAAATTCTAGATAACAAAAGAGAAATGTCAAAAAGAAGAAAAACTGAAGTCAGACATAAGTTTGCCAGATGAAGCGAACAGGCAAAAAAATAAGCAATAAAAAATACATAATACTCACCGAGCAAGCATTACATTTCCAGATTCATTTATACCAACAGAAGCTGCAACCATGAGAGATCTAGTTAAAAAAAATAGACTAATTTGATAATCTACCATAGGTCTTGATTGATTTAACACTGTCATCTTCATTACAAAATGCGAAAGCAAAAATCCGCCACAATCAACTGGCTTTATAAGCTGTTAAATCAAGTGAAAAAATTCAAAGTGATAAATTTCATAAAAATGAGAATTACTGCATTTATCTTTCAACTCGTGATACTTATTGAAGATGTCATAATTACTGAATAGAATTATCTCGAGCACTTATAGATAAAAAATGATGTGATGAAGTATCGTAGTGTTGTTCATTCGAATACCTGACTATTTCGGTTCATAGAAATGTCAAAATCTGCCTGAAATAGCAAATAATTAAACTCACTTGATATCGCTATTTGGATTTTGATTTATGGCAACTGAATTAATGCCGTCTCTCTCCACTCGTACCTGTCGTAATTGACCAATATTAATAATGCTGTAGAATCTCATTTCAAATGGGCTCGCAGGTCCGAAGAGAACAACCTGATGATAAATACAAAATAAGTTAATAATTCATTTGCTGTGTCTCACTCTTCATACATTTATAATACTAAAAAAGTCAAGTGTAAAAGGCATGAATCTAGATTTTTGAAAAGCTACTTTTCTTCATATCTAAACATATAAATATATATTTGCGAATTGAACCGGATTTCTTCTTTGAGAGTCTGGTATGGCTGGTCCCCTGCCTTCTGGCGGGACTCTCCGCCAATCTGGTTTGATAAAGCAGTTATACTCTTCCTCACTCTTGATGTTATTGTGTTCCGCAAGTTCCCATTTACCATGACTGAGCTGGATAACGAAAAATTGAATACATTTTAGCAGTAGTTGTGTAACCTTTGGTTCATGATAAAAATGTAGCAGGATAATAACCTTTGAGAGTGCGCCTTC
This sequence comes from Halocynthia aurantium, assembly GCA_013436065.1. Taxonomy (NCBI): domain Eukaryota; kingdom Metazoa; phylum Chordata; class Ascidiacea; order Stolidobranchia; family Pyuridae; genus Halocynthia; species Halocynthia aurantium. The sequence goes on from QXVX01006173.1 coordinate 26,891, forward strand.
TTCGCAGACCTCGGCAAATCCGGCATCAACAAGGCTCTGATTTATGTGCAAATCGATGAGTGAGAACAAGTCTACTCTTGCCTTATGTGAAACGACGGAATAAACCTAGATAATTTATGAGATTAGGAAAGACGGTGTGTTTGAGAGAAAGAAAATCATACCTTCACAATTCCACGATAAGCAGACTCATTCAACAGAGTTTCCAAGTACTTTTTGCCTTCGATTTTAGACTTGCTTTTGAAAATTCGGATGTGTGCAAGTTCAAATTCAATAGCCTTTAAAAAGTATAAAATTCTCAGATGTTCAGAATAACATTATAATAGGCAGGCATCACATATTGGCAAATCCTAAACCCTAATTCTGGTGGAAATTACTCGCAATCCTTCAGTTCGTCACTACTGCACAGCCCTCAAAAGACAAATGAAATGTCTATCATGGGGATAATGTTTTACTAAGATAGAACTTATCGTAACAAATTGATACGAAATTTAAACTTCTATTTGGCACGATTCTAAAAGGTAACTGGTGGAATTCTAAAGTGAAAAGGCAATATTTCAAGTTACAAACAGTATTAAAATATACCGTAAGTATCTGTACCACATGATTACCAAGATAAAAGTGTGCTAAAGGTGGTTGGTCACTTATATACCAATCATGTAGGGAAGATAAAAATCAGATAACCTTGAAAACTTACTTGAAAAGGTACAGACGC
>QXVX01006175.1:0-15471 GCA_013436065.1 Halocynthia aurantium
GGATCATTAGAAGTTCATTAATAAGCGTCAAGTGAAGTAAAAATTTCTAACCGCTAGATGGCACTATTGGATCATTTATAACTGTTGAGTGAAGTGAAAACTTCGAACCGCTAGATGGCAAAGTACAATCAAATTTTTAAATGAACTTCTTATGATTCAATCACGCTACAATTTGCATATATGAGACGTTTTACATAAACTAACATTTTCTAAAAAAATTGGGTCGATTGATATAGGTTTACCCCAGAAAAATCTATCCCGAAACTCGAATACCTATTTCGGGTCGGCCGTAAGGAGTTATCCCGCGTTGAACAACCCTTAATAACTCGCGAACCAATTGCTGTCCCACTATATATGACACGTCAATGAATGCAGAATTTCATAACGAATCCAAACTTATAAGTCTCATTTGCACAGCAAACTAAAGAAAGCCGTTATCCTCTCTTTAAATTAAGGTTAAGTAACTAGGTAGTAGGTGAATTAAAAAGGGGTTAACTGCTTTCGTTAGTTTGCTGTGCATATGAGGCTTATATGTATAGATTCGTTACAAAATTCTACATTCATTGGTGTGCCATATATAGTGGAATGGCAATTGGTCCGCGAGTTATCAAGGGTTGTTCAACGCAGGGTAACCGTTACAGCCGACCCGAAAAAGGTATTCGAGTTTCGAAATAGATTTTTTCTATGTTAACCTATATCAATCGACCTAATGTTTTCAGAGAATGTTGGTTTATGTATAACGTCTCATATGTGCTAATTTCAGCGTGATTGGATCATTATAAGCGTTCAAAGATCAGTAACCCAGAACCGATCCATTCTAATTTCAATAAATGGAGATCAAGATTATTTGCACATTGGAAATGTATAATCAAAATATCTTCTGTAAATAGGTAAATACCGTTATCGTGGAAGGACTGTGGCGGTTTTCTGTTGAATACGGTATTCAATATTTCAAAATCCCAGGTAAAACATTTGTCAAAGTCTTGATCCGAACGGCAGTATGGCTCCTTGACTTTGACTGGCAAATGCATGCTCTGCACTGACCTGCAAACAGTATCATATAGATATTAGAAGGAAAAGCAAAATGCCTCGCAAGAAATTGTTACCTGTCGTAAGCAATGTGATATAAATCGCGCATGAGCATCTGAGAATTGTTTAAATAATTCCACAGACGTGACTCGACCATAGCCACCTAGAGAAAAGGAATATAATTAAATTATAATTAGTCTTGCTCGTGTCCGTATATTAGATACAGTGGAAACCATAGAACTCGACATTGACGAATATTTCACGACGACCCTTCGTTCCAGTTAAGCATTAATGACATTTGGTGCAGTAGCGGGTGTCTTGGGCACCGGTCAGACTAACTTACTGATAAAGTAAGACCCTCATATTGTGAAAATTTAAAAGAACATGAAAGGTGCAGTTGTAATTTTCATGTAGTACCATTATTTGTTATTTGAAAAGATTTTACGAGCTCGACTTAAATTTTTGAGTGGATATTAGGATAAATCTTGGAAATGGACGTCAGATGTTCAGACAGGGCGCAATTTCAGTGCAATTGACGCTACTTTCTGTGGGCACGCCACATACTGGGTGATAATGTTATTGACACCGGTTTGGTTACCAAATATTGCCATCTATTACAACAGATATTGAGGTCCCTCGTACATAAATTCAAAATCTTCAATGTATATTACATATGGAATATCTTAGTGCTCGGCATAATGTGCACTACAACTTATTGCCAAAATGACGACACGGGAGTGGCACGTTCTGTCAAGATACACAGGATATTTTCGATATCAATCAGTGGAAAAAGAATAGGGAATTCGGAAGGAAACGTTACAATAGAATATCAACAGAAAATAGGATTATTTTAAAACTTCATATAACGGTTTCTCGTACCTTCAAAGTAACGTCTCTCATGGACCATGCTTTCCGCATAAGGATATTGGGTTTGTGCAGTAACTGATCGGGAAAATGAAGCAACATGGACATTTTTACCACTTCAGGCGATCGCTTACACGTCCAGTATTTCTTGAAGAAAATCAAATCCGGGTCGTTCATGACTGGCAGACTCTCATTGACAACAGGTTCGTTAAGATCGGTCATCCATCCATCCATGAAGAGAATGATTACGAGAGGCTGGCTACACTGGTAAGTTAGCTGAAAAAGTCATAGGTCACAGAATAAAACATGATCCCTCGATCAACAAAGCTAAATTTGTAGCCAAGCATACCCGTAGAGTATAATTTGATTTCGCCTTGCCTGGTGGATTCTCGATCGTGACGAAATTTTTAATTTTCATATGCGTGCTAGGTAATATCAGATTGTTTCCTTGATATACCCGTTGGTCATTCAACCGCTGTTGATTGAGTTGCATGGTTCTTTCTTGCTGACTCAGAATCCGCTGGCGTTCCAACCACTGAAAAAAGATTAGTAATGGTTGATGTCTAAGATCAAGCGGTTGTCAATGAAGATGTTTTGGATTCGTGATTTCGCATTTTGAATACGGTGAATATAATCTTTTTTTTTGCCCTAAAAGTTATCCAGAGTTAATGATTTGGCTTGTAGTCAGGTGAGTTATAAGGAAAAGGCGAATCTCTGAGTCAAATTGTGAATCTAATGTCTAGAATACTGTAACGTATAACAGGGAATTTATTGCGGTAAATGTTAACATAGGAGGAATGAAATTTTATCGTTAAGGTAAAAAGCCTTCATAAACCGTCATAAAACATAACAAATATGATTTTAGATATACCTCATATACATACCGATATACCTCAATTTTACGAATTTAATACCCCAACTATAACGTTCAGATAGCTGAAAAGGTGTAACAAATATGATTTTGGATATACCTCATATACATACCGATATACCTCAATTTTACGAATTTAATACCCCAACTATAACGTTCAGATAGCTGAAAAAGTGTGTGTAATATGACAAGTTCTCGAACACTACGTTAGTAATATTATGCGCAGTCCAGCAGCCGTTATTTTCGAGTGTGCAAGACCTTGTAGCAATCTAGTGTATCGTTATAAATCGGGTTGTAATAAAAATTGTCCTTCAACAGTATATTTAATATGTGATTCGTCTGTTTACAGCTTTAATTTCCACTTGAAAAATCAGCAGACGAACAATGCGATACGACCGTAAGTACTTACAGACGTTCTCGAAAACGCTATTTGACAACTAAACAGGCTACATCGATTTTTTAGATCCGGGATCTATATATTCAATGTATTGTGTCAACACAGCGAAAGGCAACTCTACACGACGTAAAATATGAATGACTGACTTCGACCCTGAGTGAAAACATAACGAATGCGAAACATAACTTACCATATTTGCGTTGCAAAAAGGCAGCAATAGCATAAGTGTAAATATGAATGCTTTATCCATGTCAGGCATAACAAACGAAAGCGATAATGGACAATTTGTAGGTTCTAATAAACGATGAAGTTCTGTAATAATGAATAAATACGCTGAATGAATACAAAATTAGCACGAGTGAATATTTCTGATGAAAAACTTTCGTTCGCTAATCTACTTGGACATAGCAAACAATACTGCCATGGTTGGAAACGGCGTGTCCCTGCCTTTCAGTTCACAGTTTTAGTCCAATTTCTCTACTAGTAGGTAATTAAAGACGTTTATTAGCTATCCATTGTCAAGTTTCTAGCAATTCAAATTAACACGTTTATTTGCTATAAATATATACTTAGATATTTTACTTAACTCTCATAAAGAGCAAATAGACTCGAAATATCCCCGTCATTCATTATTTTCCAAAATTATATCCTGTGGAAATTAACTTTTCAAAACCAAAACTGACTTTGAGATCTAAAACTGTTCCTACCTACCTGAACCTACCTGAAACACTGAGTATCTGATATACGTCTATCGGACAAATGTAACTCAACTGTAATCGTAGTGAACTATGTTAAAGCTACAGATTCATATCAAACGTTATACAGTCGGCCTACACACAAACGCTATCGACGTACCGGAATCGTTCAGAGCAATAGTTCGGTGCAATCGCTATCGCATTGCCGTCGTGTACATGTTCTATTGGAGATTCATGACGTCAAGTATCACAATGAACAAAAAGCGTCTGTCCCATACTGCCACCACGGGCATTGTAAGTGAGAAACCCATGAACAATCTTTCACGTGCATAGGAACTATCCATAACATATATATTCCCTATATAAAATCGTTACCAGCAGAAACTTGTTGTCGATCTCAGCTAATGAATTGAGACCTCCACTGTAATAAATATTCACACTTCTTTCGTGAACTGTTACTGTTTACATGTACCAACTGATCAAAAACTAAAATGGTTTGAAACGTAAATTGAGCTAGAACACAGATTACTGGTCTGGATCGTCATCGCCTCGATAATCAACGCGTATTTTGATTAGGTAGATTGCTTGATGTAGAAGAAGAAGCGTTGATGAGTTGATTACAGTAGACATCGTGAGAGACATAAATTCCGGTAGCACTCCAACCGTTTTAAACCTCTTGCAGAGTCTGCTAATAATCGTCAATCATAAGCCATGAAAAATAGCATAGCACACCACAATTTCCGTCAACACGTTTTAAAACACACATGTTCCGTTTCTCACACAGAGAACAACAATCACTAGCGCCCACTTGCGGAATTTGAAACTATTGAAGCCACCATATTGTTCTCCAAGCTTAGTTACTTGTGGAACCGAGTTTTCCATCTCGTTGGTGCTGCGGCAGAACATATAAGACTTAAATATACATACATACAATGATGAAGAATTATTTATATATAGGACGAATGAATGATACGTATATTTTGAAACAGAATTTGCGGAACACTTCAGTTCAAAAATACTGAAATATAAAATACAGTGAATGTTTGTTACGTTAAAGAACATTTATCGTAAAGGCCTCGTTGATAAAATGAGACTAACGTCCCAAGTTACCGTAACAAATATATCATCGAAGCTTTGATCTTCAATGTCCCATAACCTTCTGAGATGCGTTAGCAGAATATCAAGGGGATCTGTCGGTGAATTATTGTTATAGTGAGCGCATCCCCTTTTCTTCATTATCGTTAACAAAGCGCATCTGTAGCCGGCGTAGGTACGCATCATTTCTCGAAATTCGTGAAGACTAACGAAAGGCTTGGTTATGGCCAGTTCTTCGTCGTCTACTATAATAAATTTGCTCCCTTTCAGCTTGCGATTATCTACAATAATGGCGTCGTAAATTCTCCGATATTTGTCGTCGACCGCCAGCTTGCATCTCGGATGTATTTCGCAAGTCTCTCGGAAAAAGCGATCCACGAGTTGATTCGTTTTCTTCGCGATTTCCACCCGCGATGCTGCCTCACATAGGATTCTCGGAAACCCGGTGCAGTACATAGCGAGACATCCTCCTGGTTTAAGAATTCGTCTTGATTCCCGAATGGCGGACGACATAGATTCCATCCAGTGAAATGATCGAGAAAAGCAAACGAGATCGATACTCTTGTCTTTGAAAGGCATCCGCTCTCCGCTGGCTATTTCGAAAGATAGGTGGCCGTGGCCGTTATGCTTTCTATCAGGTTTCAATGTTTCTGCGTATTCGTTTGCTTTAACAATCTGCCAGAGAAAGTAAACGGCTTAATTCACTTGTCGTCATGACAAATTCCAATTTATATAAAGATACGATTGTTGAAAATTTTGTGCTGTACTTTATATACGTATATATAGTGCGTATGTGTGTGTGTGCTTAGAGATTCAAAGTCTATAATGAACACTATCCTATAGTATAGAGTAGACTATAGACCCTGGTTGTGGGGCTCCGAAAAATTATTTCCCCCTTCTAAGGCCCTTCCTGACGGGCTCTATCCAAGCATCGTCAAAAGCCTATAAGCCTTGTACATCGCAGCTAACTTGGCAGCAACCCAGCTTGGCTCTCATATCTGCATTAAGTCATCCTCATAAAATATTTAGAACTTACCTGCGCTTTACTCTTATCTATTCCCGTGACAGAACGAAAATGAGGCATAAATTGCATAGTACTAGATCCATCTCCACACCCCACATCCACCATGCAGTCAAATCGTCTTCCCTGACTATAGCCGGTACGACCATCCTTCAGAGCTGTAGCCTGCACGAAGGACATAATTTTCCTGGCGATATTCGAGCCAGATTGGCAAGATGGGCTCAGAAATTTTCTTCCATTCTCTTCTCGATCTTCCATGTCTTACACTGCTTCAACACTATCTAACTACAGGCGACTGGCGGAATATAACTTTGGATAATGAGATGGTTTCAATATTTCTGCGTCGGCTTATACAACAAATCCCTTATAATCTCTTACAGCTAATTTAGAACAAATTCGAGCTCATAATCCGACTGTAAGATATACGGCTTAATCTAATCGAAATATGTAATGAAGTTTGTATTGGAAGGAAATGAAAAGTTGGAATAGGTGTTGATTCACTTGATATAATAAGGCTTCGATGAGCAGTCGGGTAAACAGACTTAATCAGAGAACAGGCCTATATCGCATGTCTTTTGTTATGGAGAGGAGTGAAAGGATTTGATCAAACATTCGTCTCATTTCCTATTGTTAATTGTTTGATTTCCGAAAAACAAACTTTGGATATAAAACTCTTGTAATCTGGAAAACATCTGGCCGTACGTAATAAGCACAATTTTAGGCCAAAAAGATCATGCAATATATGATGATGTTATAGAAAAAGGCGTGACAGGTGATTTAAGTTATGGAGTCAAAACACAAATACAGACCTACGTGTGCAAATGAAATACACACGGAACTTCATTGTGAAGCCTGACTAGGCCTGGACTAATCATTGTAGAAAATAAGGACTAAAAAGAATAAATAAACCAAAGAAGTGACAAACATATGATTTTTGAAATGGCGGTACCAAAGAATACATTGTAAGATCCGTGCCCCCCTCCCCCACTTAATACATNGAACTTCATTGTGAAGCCTGACTAGGCCTGGACTAATCATTGTAGAAAATAAGGACTAAAAAGAATAAATAAACCAAAGAAGTGACAAACATATGATTTTTGAAATGGCGGTACCAAAGAATACATTGTAAGGATCTGTGGACCCCCACTTAATACATGGATTTGCGGTTGTGTCCTATCCGATTATCATTATTTCATCTTTATCATTTACTAACTACTTTGCAGTTTGCGTTTAGCGGAGCGACGCGGGTAAGCCATGTCTGTTTTAATGTTCATGTTTTCTCGACGTGCGTACATTGATAGCAGGGACAGGCAGATACGGGGTCGGAATCACACGCGATTTTCAGCAGGCGAGCCCAAACCCCAGATCAAGCAATGACAAACTATATGGGCAGATTCTTACGTAGGATTCTATCCACTCCGAATTATTCTGGAATTTATCTGGCGTTTACTTTTCGGATTACGGGCAAATTTGCAATAATATATTTGGTCTTTCCAGGCAGTGATTAAAATACTATGCATATTCATTCACATTTCTAAAATCTAGTACTTGTACTGCAATCGTAGAGAATGAATTACAATACAGTATTTGAAAATAGTTTCATTACGCAAGAAATTGCTGCGCCAATCGGGTTTTGTTTCTTGGACTTAAATATTTCAAGGTAAAAGGAAAGAAATTGAACGCCATTAATACTCACGAAAAGTTATTGAATATAAGCATAGCCTCATGATGATTTCCGTCTCACATACACAAGGAAGGAATGTATTTTGTTTTAATTGCATTACAATATTTATATGTGTTACAGTAAGATAGTGAAACATAAGGTTTGTATGTTGAATGAAAATTTCAATGTGAAAGAGTTACCTTGATATTTAATATTCCTATCACCACAGGCTATTGTAAAACAGAGTCATCAGGGTAGGAACTAAAATAAAGTACATTCCGACACAATAAGTAACAGAACGCAGCGGCGCTCTCCAAGCGTTCAGATACGCAGCAGTGTACACCATTCGCGAGATGGAGTAGCATCGCATAATCCACCCAAACCAAAATACCGATGGGCCAGTAAGCATATAAAGAGCACTCACGCAGAGAAAGGTAGGGATGTTTTCCAAGTCGTTTCTGTGTATCCTAAAAGAAAAAGAATAGAATTTTTAGAGAATAGACAAAAGGGGAAGAAAGTTATTCTCAGACACATACCGCCTTATCCTCTCAACTTCTGGGTGTTCTTTACAATACTTTTCATCTCCGTGACGAAGTGCATCTTCCCGGTTCGCAAATGCCTATTTGTAAAAGAGGAGTACGCATATTTTACATGTTCGTGGCGGTAGAGGATACTGAGGGATTGTTTGTTATGTTTTTTTTTGTTCAAATTACTAACCTTGTTTCGCAGTCGAGCCTGTCCAGTCAGAAAGCTCATTAAAACGGTTTGAGCAGCCAAAATACAAGCATAGTATCCATACATTGTCAGAAGGTCATCTGATACGTTGTTTATGCTCAACATATTGCTTGTTCGAAATTTCGTGCAATTTAGAAGCAGAATAATGTAAAGTAAACAAATTAAACTTCCTTCGAAGCAGTTAACTGTCGTCAACAACAATCAAAACTGAAATTAGGATACATACAGAAGAACATGTATTCACTAGTATTCCCACAGTCACCGCTAACTACGTTCACAGTGTTTAATACTGACGGGAATCAATATTGCTGAATGAAGGTGTTGTATATGTAAATACATATAGTGCAAAGATTTTTGGTAAAACCCCGCGCATCCTGTCAGTTTCTATAGGTTATAAAACATCAACAGATAAACATGTATGGATCTCTTATAAAAAAAAATGCATTCGTAAACTCTATTACTATGACCTTTGAACTGAAGAGTTCTTCTGTTTTACATTTTGCATTAAACCAATCCCTCTCCAACTTTCCAAGCATCAAGACAAAATGGAAAGCAATACTATCGACTGATGAATACCAAGAACTAGAATAAAACATGCGATGGCTGGACTAGTCATCTAAATATGTACTAATTCCTCCCAACTTCTTCGCTGGCCTTGAATAATATTCCATAATATATTCTCATTTCCTCAGAATATTCATTCGTATCTAGGCAGTTTCGTCATTATGCTTACTGTAAGTTGAATGGTTTTACTTTCGTTGGCCATTCGCACACGATAACGAAGAATTCACTACATATAACACAGACAAACACCAAACTAATATACGCGTATATAAAATGACAATGATATTCAGATCCTGGCAATATACAGTGCTTCTTATTCTCTAATTCTGTTCCAACAAGATTCGGCTGACTAAGGCGTGACTAAGTTTCGCGTAGCTAACAGAAAAGGTTCAAATCTGCGCTTTAGACGCTGCTATTATTTCACCACATACCTGCTGGCAAAAACAACACCGTCGCCTGCTGCGAAAGGCGGTCCTGTTTCAAAGCCTTCCTCTATTGTACATACTAATTTTTTACCCGCCTAAATCGGGGTTAAAGCAGATAAAAGATCATTCCGGTGTTTTGCTACGGTGAACTGATTTCTTGATATTTTTCGAGTCACGTAAATCATCTTACGCGACGGGCTGGCTATAATCACAACCATGGATGACTGCAAATGACAGGGTGTTTCTAAGAAAGAGCGCGATTCACGTAAATCTGGAAGAAATTCTAAATCTCTGGTGAAGAGAACTGCAATACACACCCACGGTTCCTGTGACTATTCTCAGTATTCCTAAAAAAGAATGGGTTTTGGTCTTTTAGTTGTTACGCGCCATTTCCAGACATACAGCGGAACAGCAAGAAGCACTGTTAGGCTTTTATGTAGGAAGCAATAAATCTGAAATTTGTTTTGGAGAATTGTTTATTAATTAAAAATATTGAACTATCACGGTGACCCATCACGATGGTACGGTCGTGGACCGGAACTGACTAAAAACGTTGCAATATCTTTTAGTCATGATCTCTCGCAAATCGGCATCTTCACGAATAACTTCCGTGAGCGGTGTATCGTTTGTTCCAACGTGATACAGGTCAAATACCGGCAAATTCCTTTACATAACAAAAAGAAAAGTAGATATTTGAATTGTACGCTTTTTGATATTCAAGTACATCACGTACCAATCGGATGACGAGCAAGAAGTGGTATATAAAGTTACGGTACTAGATTTGAGCTAGAAGTTATTATTACTTGTAGTATCCGATGGCAACCGTCTGCTGCTAACCCTTGTTACATTGTTAGGATTTTAATCGTCCTTCTACCTTAATAATCACATCATATCTTCAACAATATATTTCCCCTATAACAGACTGCACTCTCACTGCACCGAGTAACTGGGATGGTTAGTATTACCATCACTCATAAATAGTCCATAAATCAGCATGTGTGTGGGGGGTAACTTAACTCTTTACCTGTACTAGGGTGGTACATAAATACACATTTCGTTTTAGCTTACTGTCACTTATCCAAGTTTTCACAGTTTAAAGTCTATTCGAATCAGGCCTGCTTTGAATACATTTCACTTGTAGTTCAGTACTGCATTAGGCAGTTCCCAATAGGAGATGGACAAGGCCCCTAAACGCATATGGCAATAGATACAGCTCTGCTTCGCTAGAAGCAAACCCCCTTCATAACATGATTTTTTATATATTTTAGTATTGTGTGTGTGTCTACAGTTGGCAATAGTATTATACAACTATATGATACTCAATAAATACACATACTTACCCTTCTTTAATGAACTCGCTCGATTCCTTATCCAAAAACTTCTGCCAGAACAAATCCTTGCGATTGGTACCGAGAAAAGCAACGTTAACTAAATCGATAGCTTCATCAGCTGTTACATTGAGAGAAGGGCACATATTCAAAGCCGCGTACAAAAAGGTCTCCATTAGCTTTGGGTTAGGCCAGACAATGGCATCTGCGAATACAATAAATAATTGGTAGTATGGCACTCTCTACTATACTCAGTAATGTGGCTAGCACAGATAGCGTATGAAGTCATGGCAGCGCAAACATGCTTTATAATAACTCCTAACGCCTGTGTTACAATAAAATACGGACACTGTGGAGCGAAGCAAACCCGTCCGGAAAAATTCTACACAATCGACATACCAATCAACATAATGGATGGATGGATTCCAAGTAAATACTTCCAATAGTCATAAAAAATGTGGTTTCCCCTATTAAACTCATTACAGCGAAGATGAGTCCATTTAAGAGACATCCCTCTAGCTGTAATCCCAATCAATTTATGCACACCTTGTTTCGTTCTGTCACAGACCGGGCAAGTTAATTTTGCAAATGCATCCTGCTTGAGTGTATCGCAAACATTGCATCCTACAGGCCAAGCATTATCTTGTGGTTGAGTAGGCCATGTAAATTCGGTTTTTATAATGTTGCTGTGGCTGAATAACTGCTTCAGTCTAGTTTGAAAGTCAGAAGAGTAAGCCAAGTTTACTTGGCAAATGATAATAACTGAATGTATGGGCCCATAACCTTACCTGGATAATGAAACAGCAGTTATGAGGCTGTACAAAATGGTGTCACGGGGAAACTTGCCCCTGCAGTCCCGTGCTACGGTCTGAACTTGACAAGGCAGACAACACAGAAATACGATATCACAATTTTTCACAACCGTTTCATTGTCGAACACGCAGCGGATTCCAGATTCTCGAAATCCAACTAATTCAAACGGAAGCCAGAAGAAAAAGAAGAGATGTATTTGCATTTTTCACGCTTCAATGCTAAATGACTGAAAAATCACTAGAGAGCTAATACCCACATGGCTTAAAAAATGAAATAATACCTTACCCAACCAGGAGGGACCACACCTTCTTAACTTAAGTTTGCTAGTAATGTGCTAGACAATGTGTAAAATCAATGTGACATGCATACCGAGAGGTATGGAGACCCCTGGTGTACTTGATCATAGTGCTGCTTTGCAATAATGACATGTGTGTGCAAAATAGGGAGCATACTTGCACCATAATGCAGTTGAAGAATTGAATACAAAGTCGATACCTAGCTCATGAGGTCTCCTGGTTGATATGGTGATTTCATTTGGCTTCACATCTGCAAATGTTAAGAGTGATGTGACAATTTGTTTGCCCAATCTTCCACAGCCGATCACCCCAACCTTCACCACATCCCGGTGAATCAACCGCTTTGTAAACTTCAGAGTTTTTCTATTCACTGGATTGCGAATTTCAGAAAGAATTTGCCTGGAGAAAATAGGAACCATTGAAAAAATTGAACACCACTTCATCATCATATTAGTGTAAAAATAGTAGTGTTAAAACATCATGTTGAAATTCAGCCCTGCGAAAACATTATGGAACACAGAATTTTTTTACCTTATTTCATTCAGCTTTGCGACGAAGTAGGCAATGTTGGCACAAATACAGACGGTGAATGCATGGGACCTTGTTCGCAACGGTAGGTATTTCATTTCGTCAGCTGATAGACCGCTTTCGAAGCTTAGAGATTTCAAATCGTGTGTAATATCGTTTATATTCTTTAACTTTGCCATTTCATAACATTTCTCTAAAGATAACAGCACTCCAACTCGATTCTCGACTCATACGTCGGCGTACCCGGCAACCGGATTTCCAGGTTTTCGCTATAGCACAAACAGATTATGGCGCTCCCTAGTGTACGCGTCCGATGAAAAAATGATAATTTCATTTTGCAAGATGAAAATACGCCGTTATCTTTTATGAATACTGTATATGGAGTTCTTTCAGACGGCTAAATCTTTTTCGAGCCACCAAGACACTTTCTAAAAAGACTGGATCAACTTGATTCCGCCTGAATCCCGATCGCCATCTTGCGGTCAAAATAATAAGGATGCGGTATATGCCTGTAGGATCTTTCCATCAGGCTCACCCAACCTGGGACACACTGTTAGTACATATAATTCATACTCACCATGATCCATTTCGAGGTTTCTAATGTGAATATGTTGCTATTTCAAAATCTGTTGGTCCCAAAACACATTTAAAATTAATCAAAACAACCAATCCTAATTAGAAGGTCAAAGAATTCGATTAATCACAGTAATCGGATGTCATTGACATAACGACCTTCTCCTTTGCTTATTCACAAAAATCAAACAATTTTTTAGTGTAAGATCTTATAATTAATATGCATCCACACTGCAATGAAAATTCAAGCAAGCAAGTATGAATGAATGTGTGAAGCCAAGTCTTATATTCAAAATAATACGGCAACAGAAATTAGAAATTATTATGCACAGTTCTGATAGCTGTAAAAATGTACATGGACTCACATTCAGTTATATACAGCATATTAAAATATTACCATATTCCAAGCAAGTGAAAACCAATTGTCATTGGTCTTTTCTCCCATTTGTAGCGCCTCGTTAAATACTTTCGCTCCTTCGTGAATTTGAACAATTCTTGTGACTACAAGGGTTGTATGGCTAAGATACTGATGCCATTTGCTGAATTTTGCGATGGTCAACATCAAAGATTACAATAGGTTTGATGTGTTCGCAAAACTGTCGCACATCCTCACCGGCTTTCTCCTGACCGACGGGAGCTAACACACTAACTTCAACGAGATGCGATGACGTTACAGCATCAAATTTTCCAGCTTCCTGTGCAGAGGGTAGCTAGCAAAGAAATAGGTTAATAAAGAAATAAATGTAATACAACATGTACCATGAGTGACGCTTAAGACCAACTTCGGTGCTAACTTCAAAATTTTTCATTCTGCTCAAAAACCTTGTATATTCTTGTGTGGCATTAATAAAATATTGATAAACTACCATAGCCCTGGTTGATAATTCGTGAAATAAAATATGAAACAAGATTACCTTGTTGAGCTTCGCCACAGTTATCTTGATTCTTCCTTTCCGAAAAAAATGTCCTTTTAGCACAAGTTCATACATCAGCCTGTTTTCAAAATATAGTATACGGTACAAAGTTGAAACTGATAGCAGTAATGGTAACGGTAATATGAATAACACATACTTGAAGCCCAGCTCTTCTAAAAATTGAAGGGGATCTTTCGATGTTGCGACAGTTACACAGCTCCTTATCAAAGAACTTTTGGCTCTTTGGTCTCCCATTTCTGTGGTACCTATATATTTCATTTGCCTGAAAGTTGGATAAGTTTTCATGAAACTGAGGAGTATAAGGGAGAAATATAATCAGGTAGGCTTGAACTTTTAGATTATAAAGGAGGCCCTAAAAACTAATGTGTACACCAAATTATTTAGGCAAAATGGATGCCACAGTCACTTCATTCAGATGTATACCATGGTGTTTGTCGATAATTCATAACTGTGTATACCATGGTGCATCAGGCTTGTCCAAAGCTTTGGATGTTTTCACAGTAACCGGCGGTGTGCTTTTCATCATGAACGTTTGCTCATGGTCCATAAACGTTTCGGGTGGGACATTGTCGCAAAGCCCTAGTAAAATCAAAACAGATATAACAACATCAGCATCAACTGAGTCTGGAGTGACATGATATTTCATAACCATTCCAAAAACTCACTGAGGTCCTAATTGACTGGCAAATCTTACCTTGTAACCGGTTGAACAGTTTATCATTGTCGCTGTCCAATATGCTTCCCTGTAAAAAGTATTCTTGATAATTAGCTGAGTTTCGATTCGCTCCCGACAATGGCTGATATTCTGCTGGTTCTACCATTGTGCAGAAAATTACTTAAGAAAAACGAGGAGTGAATAAAATAGACGTCTCTCAACGATTGAATGGTACTATTTTCGGTAATTTCCGTGAGGATCGCACACTCGTGTGTTTGTATACATCAAGATCCCTCTAGCGGTGATTGTACTTTGCCATCTAGCGGTTGGAAGTTTTTGCTTCACTTAACTGTTCTGAATGCGATAACAGTGACATCTAGCGGTTGGAAATTTTTACTTCACCTAAGTTTATTCATAAGCGTTAGGTGAAGTAAAATTTTCCAACCGCTAGATGTCACTGTTGGATTCGATTGATATTTCGAAACTTGAAATTGATGTTCTCTTCGCGACCCCTAAACCTCGTTGCGCGACCCAGTTTGGGAAGCCCAGTTGTAATGGAATAAATTCAGTTTCATCTACTTCCAGTTGAAATAAACCACCCCTATTGTGGTATAGATTAGTTTGGTGCGTGATCATTTTCTTCCATCTCTGATTCCACAATGTCTATCAGTATTACTGCAGCTGTAAATGAAAATACGGATATATCAGGTATTATTCTTTACTTAATTATGCGAAGTATGAAAACATCTGTTTAGAAATGAATGATTTTGGTTCAGAAACCGATGGTTGCTGCGGTATATGCCTGATCAATAAAAGTAAGTACACGTGCCCGCGATGTCATTTACTATACTGCTCGGTAGCTTGCTTTAAGCACCAGAAGCATGCAGGATGTTCAGAATCATTTTACAAGGACTGCTTTGTGGAGGAGCTGAAACAGAGAAGAGCTACAAAAGAAGAAAAAAGAAACATCCTTGAGATGTTGAA
>QXVX01006179.1:0-78187 GCA_013436065.1 Halocynthia aurantium
GGGGCACGAAAATAAACAAAAAATACAGAACTAAGGTTCAGCTATTGCTCTGGTTGCGGTTGGTGTGGTGAGAGTTTATTGTTAGTTTGTTTCTTACTCTGTCGTGTGAACCACTACAAATACACTCGTGATTACAAGAAGGAACTTCGATATATTCGTCCGATACTCGGAAGGTCGCGTAAAAACAAAGGGGGGACGACGATTAAATGATGCTTTATCTATAGGTGCCATAGTGATAATGTGGAAAACAGCAATTTTAAACGTCGGNCACTCGGACCAGATATTCAGTCTAGCAGATTTTGTCCGTTGTATCCGAAATCCCCCCCCCCCCGGTCCGATATATCGAGGTTCAACTGTATTTCAAACAATGCACGTTTGTGCAGGCGTTGGCGCTAACAATTTAGGAAACGACTTGGAATTATCGATGTCCTTCCACTTTCCCCCCCCCCCATTACTGGCCTTGCGAAACCGCTTAACGGTTCATTCGAATGTACGGGTGTTTCCTCCGTGATATCGTGCGTCAATAGCCGAATTGTCAGTCTGCTTGGGCTTCTCCTCCCGAAATAGAGAAGGGGGCTGAATTCTCTTTTCCGATATGAAATTAAGAGGTTTCACCGCTTTCAAGCGATCCACAGAAACCTTATATGGCTGTCCTATTTTCTCAATTACGAAGTACTTTGGATAACGGGAAAGAACTTTATAAGATCCTTTGTAAGCTCTTTATTTCTGTGCCTCATCTCTGAAAAATACATGTGTGCATGTCTCAAGTTCTTTCTGCAAATACGATTTCACATCTACACCAAAAAAAAACAAAAATCATAACCACTAGACGTTATAACCCAAGACGTTACAACTGGTGACCCCTCGTTTACGAATCCTGCATTTGAGCATTTCCGTAGGCTTATTAAGACTACTAGACCAATATCCCCCATTACTAGTGAACCTAAGGGATTTACTGAAATGGACAAAAAAGTCCAACCTACCAGACGTATCAGCCTTCCTACAACAACCCTTTTCCCCCCTTATACTGACAGTAGTGATTTAGACACACCAAACACCTTTTCACCTGAACCTAGAAAAGAGTTTCCTTCTACTTCTAATCATCCAAGCACATATGGCCGTAACGGCTGTAACGAGTGACCACCCGTTGAACAACCCTTAATAACTCGCGGACCAATATATATATATATTACATTAGCCTCCAATAGCTCGTTGGCGTACAAAGTGTGTGAAGAAAAACAGTAAATTAACAATCTACAATAGATAATAGAATAATTTTATAGCAAGGAAATATAGTTTGAAGTAAATACATAAACGCTATAAGTGTAAAGGAATGATAAAAGAAAATAGTATGAAGAATTACAGATAGTGTACATTAAACTTACGTTTTGTTACATGAATACCACACATCTAAATCTATAACACCTCGACCTTTGACTCTTATCAAGTTGGATTGGATATCACGACACGGCGATCACTTATATCACCACCCACTAAGTCTTTTGGCTTTCATCTATTCACTCCAACAACACTTCAACCTCCAAAGACCATATTTATTCTTGACGTCCTCGTCGAGTAGAATTTTTCGACTGTTCGCACCTATATTTTGATCACGTTAAAGGTGTTTTGGCAGAAAGCCTCCGCCTTGTGCTAAAATTGTTTTGGTGTTGATGTCCTTGATTAATGCAATAAACGCGGTTTCGACGTTGGTTGCATCGAGAGCAGACGCTTCTATATAACGCATGCAGTGGTGTAGTGCTGCCGGAGCGTGCCTGAGCGCCGCTCCGCCACCTCTACAAGTGAATGATGGGTTCNAGTGATTCAACAGACTAAGAGTGGAAGAACATCGACAATCCCAAGTCGCTTTCTAAATTTAATCTATTATCTCTACGTTAGCGCCAACGCCAACACCTATATGCATTGTTTGAAATTTCCGATCTTGGATTCATCGGTCATCACTTTGCAAATTGTACGACTACTGGTATTGCTTGTTATCCTGGATTGACTTCATTCCTGGCGGATAGTTTTGGACTTTCAATGAAGACTATATACAGAAAGTACTAGTCAGAAATAATGAGGCTAGAGTCTTATGCGCATATTGAGTGTACATCGTCGAATATATGGAATCGATTTTCCCTTTTAGGTAGACATTATTCCGGGAAAAATTATCCGAAACCTCTGGTACAGACAAAACTGATACCAACTAGGTTTGAAAACTGATACCAATGTTATAGTTTGAACTCCCATGTTTCTGAAACAGTCCTGGTATTACTTTCCTTACGGTATGAAGTTATTATGCTATCCGACCTATTGCTGTTATGCTAAAGATACATAAGAGATTGATGACATGATATCACTAACCCACAATGACAAACAAACTTATGTCTCTATACCAAAACAAATCTTTCTACGAATTGCAAAACCCACGATTTTTATTGCATTAAGTTCTATTACTAACAATCTTTTAGTGGACACATTCTATTTTATTTCACCTACCTAAGATACCCGTAGTATGCAGTATATGATATTTTGCATAGACACGGAGGAATGTAATCGTATCTTATATGAATTTTCACTGATGATGTAATTGTATATTATTCACGCTGTGTATTCGTATAACTTTCTTTGATGTCATTCAATTGCATACTGAAAATAAAACGAGAAAAAAAAAGTATGCTATGTATCGTATTTTTTTCCTTTCATGACAACATTTTTTCCTGCAGTGCTATTTTCCTGCTTGTGTATATCCCATTTTTTTCACGAATTTTATGTATCACGTGTGATTTAATCAAATTTCTGTGCTATACTTTTGCCCACTTTTCCACCGTAGCTTCCAGCTTACAGGTGGAGGGCCTTTTATAGGGAGTAGATTGTATAAATTATGATTATTAGTAGTGGAAAACTACAACGATGGTATTGGAAAATTACAGCACGATAACAAGTGAAAATATGTGAAACTCAAATATAACTCCCTGAATCTAATGATGGGAAATGTTACTAGAATTTCCACAGTAAATAGAGATTAACTATTTGGATAAGCAAAAGGGAAATGTAGAGTCTGGAGACGTGGAATATATATATATATGGAATAACGTTTTCATGGTAACTAGAGTTGGAGAATTGTATGCTTGTAAGCAGCATCGTAATAATTGACTTGAAGATTTAACGTTTGTAAACAGTATTAGTATTACATTTGTTTTACGTAACCTATCTGTGACGGACCGGACAAGCCGTCCTCTCTGTCAGCGAGAGTGTATTTTGTAGCGTCTAACACCAAAAACTATATACGCATAAACCAGTAACGCCACAACTGGTAACCCATAAACACAAAGACGTTACATACCTTCAACGCATATAGTTTTTGTGGCAAATTCCACTCCTATTGTTTGTCTGCTGCTCGAGTTAAATTCATTCCTCGTGAATCTCGATACCAATTGACTCTTCCCGACTCCTGAATCTCCCACAACAACGATTTTGACAAGATAATCGTAATCGACGAATGTAAATGCACGATGATCACTCATAGATGATTGCTGCTTCCTGAAAAATGATATACGGCTATCGTTAGCACCTAGTGATGTATTCGAGGTATGAACACTCGCGATATGACATGCAGCAACGAAATGATTCATAGGTATTAAAATGAATTGAATGTAAAATCTAATCCTTCGTGCATTGTCATTATTTACATTGTTTTGAATGACGCACCGCGAATAGTCATCACAAACAAGGTTCGAATTATATTTTTTTATAGAATTTTGAACTGTAGAAATCAGATGTAATTTCATAATGCCGTATTTGAGTAATAGACGCCCCTGATTATAAGACGCAAGAAATACAAATAAATATAATTTGAAAATTTGAAATAGAAATGTTCAGCTGGAACCAACAGTCATTGAGCAATGCATTACAATTAGATCAAACGTTTACTGTAACAAACTGCCCTGAAAGCAGCAGTTGAGAACCACTGGGTTACAGTATTCGTTTTATATATAGTATTCTCGTCGACCAAAGACTGCCTCAATTTTCCAGTAAAGGAACACATGCTTCATACAGATTTTTTGCTCAACTGTACTACAGCGTCTACTAAAATAATATATTATATATTAATATATATCGACTAGAAGACAGAAAAAAGGGTTAAAATAGATATTAAAAATGACGCGTCCTATATCTGAAGAAATACGGTATATCAAGGAGCATTAATTTCTCACCTTAACCGATTATGAGCCGAACTCATGTCTGCTCCTTGTTGCTTTTTGCAAGTTCTACTATTTTAATATATTGTTTTCATGTTCACATACTTGAAACTAGATGATGAATAAAATTTAATATCAACCGAACCATCACCAAGAGATAAGGCAATCATAATTTAAAGAGACAAACAAGCAGACACGGAAGAAACCAATTCGGGACTATGTTGGCACCTCCCACATGAAAAAATATTACGCGATTCCCAAAGAACGATTTCTTAATCACAGCGGCCGAAGTTGGTTTAAGACTAAATAATGCCACTATACCGCCAAGCATGGTACTGACCTTGCCTATTTGCTTGTTGGAATCATACATCCAGTGCTTAAGTGAATAGTTAAATAAATACAACTCATAATAATGAGAGCTCTACTCAACGTATTGATTGATTTATATAGAATGACTGGGGGGACAAGAGTTAATGTGATGTACAGTCGTCCCTCGCTATATCGCGGATTCACTACATTGCGGATTTTATATAATATTGTATTGTATGCATTTTAATGTAATATTGTATGTATTTTACTTCATAATAAATGCCATGCTTTACAGTACTAGTATGTTTGAGCGCTAAAAGTTAAAAAAAGATTAAATAACAGATCAAATAATTGTGGGAAAGGTAATAAGGTGAATAAGAATGAGTCAATGATTTTCAGTGGTTTAAAATACGTTTAAATATATTCAACTAATTAAATAAATATGTGGTTTCTACTTCGCGGGAGGCTCTGGAACGCACTAACCGCGATATGCGAGGGATTACTGTATATTAGTGTGACCTGGTAATCGGGGTGTCCGATTCGACTTTTCCGCGGTAAAAGGAATAAATATACCTCTACTATCATGTATCAAAAATTATACCTTAGGTTGCTTCTTTGAGGTGCAAGATAAAAAATTACAATTTAGTGTCAATAAAACAGTTCAACTTCTTAGTAATGTACTAACTAGCTGCAATCATGAAAGAACTATCAGTAGTAGTACAATGAAGTAGCTGTATGACTGGGGACGCCAATAGTTTTTAAAATACATCATATATCACTAACCACGCACAGTTTACCACTTCCTTTCCACACATCTGAGAGAAATATATATATATATATACTGAGTATACTATCTTGTAGGTTTGCAAAACCTACTCTACCTAACGTGCAGCATGTGTCGTCTATATAAGCAGTAGCAAACTAAGCGTGCATGCATGAAGCTTCGACAATCTATGATGTCATCATTTCCTACTTCCTGTACAGTTTAATGATTCCTTTTGAAAATATCTAAACGAGACTAGTATCAACGTGCAATATTTGTGATGGAGAACACTTCACAATATTTACTAAAATACATATACTGTAGATGTTATTACGACGGAGAACCAGAATCATATGACGGAATTCACGAATGTTACATTCCTGCAAACAGATACATGAGCTTTTAATCACAAATACCTTTTAGTACTAATTTTTCATGCTAGAACTGAACAATTAAGACAACAAAACTACTTTTCAATTTCTGGACATGATGAACAGACGTGACAGATTTGAAAATAGATTAATTATCATAGAATGTAACCAATTGAACAGAAGCGTCTGTAAATGGGGATGGGTATGCTGAACAGAAGAAGGTTCGCCTCATTATAGAAGTCGCAACCGAAATGTAACTCCAGCCGTGTACACAAGTCACATGTTGTGCTGTTCAGCAGTACTCTTTGAAGTTATCATATTTTGGTAACTAGCGAAACTTGCTGTCTATCGCAATCTCAGTGTTCAAAGATGCAAAATTTTCAAATAAAATTTGGAACAGGAAGTAATTATCAACCTGTAAGAAATTTTTTTTAACGATCACTTAAATATATACTATTAGTTACCAGTATTTACTATAGAAGTCATTTTTGGCAACCCCGTGATACTCACTTATCAGCATGTATCCTCAGCACCATGTTTAAATGAACAATGTTCTCCTAGTCTAGGACATCCATCTGGATGATATTTATCAAACCAACAGAATCTGGTTTTCTGACGACGTCGCTGGTTACGCTTTTTTGAACTCAAATCAGATACTTCACACCAGTTTCTGATCTCCACGAATCCGTTCTTTACCAGAAAAATCTGTCAAGAATTGTTAACACCTGACTGTTTAAATATGATGTGAAACAATTTGTGGCTAGGAAAATGTAATGTAAAGTTTAATGTATATATCCTCTACCTGATAATGATTCCTCATTAAAGTTTGTAACCCACCACATTCTGATTTCATGCAAGCTCTGTCATTGTCATCGAGCAGGTACATGCAATCTTTGATGCTCAGACTTCCTCCCTTATTCCACTCTAGATGCAATAAATAATAGTAAAAGAAGATATGAAAACAGAAATAACTGCAACAATAAATAGGGGTACAATACGAACAAAATCCGATGCCTGAATAAGCCAGATATTCAACTGTGAGTTAGTCAGTTAAATGATTTTGCCAATTAGGAATAGAATATGCTCAAATTCCTGAGATTGAATTATTTTATGATGCTGAAACACTTGAAAATGCAGAGTCAAAATAAGTCAGTCTAAGGAGCTAAATACAGTAGTTATACCATTAGGAATAACAGCCATACAACAAGATGCATTTGTCCTTTTCACAATTAGGATGACTACACTATTCATCATACGACACATTTTTATGCGTAAGCCGATTGTTTATTGAATTATAATTAATTATACTCGTATACTATTACAGTGGTTCTTAAACTCTTTTCCGGTCATTTCATCACTCACTTTTAACATTCCCAGCAACTTGTACTGTTACCAAATTTCTTTCCTCTAATAGTTTGGTTGTAATTTTTCTCACAATTTCAGCTAGCACATCTCTGCCGACTTTGGTGCAGTTTCGTACTTTTTCTATTCGTTCGCGTGCCTTAAAATGCAAAGGCACCTCAGGATCATTTATCCGAAGGTTTGATAAATCAACTTTCTCATGAATTGGTTGAGAAGCAGACCTATTTGTTATGAACCTATTCACTTGCGACAAGATTTCAGAGTGTTTTTCTTCTGGGTAAGACTTTTTCATTCCAACATGGCATACCTATTTTATAAAACAACAAATTTGGTTGACAGAAATAAACTGTAATATTTCTAGCTCTAGTGCTGGGCTACAATACATGTCAGCAATAAAAATATAACAATAAGCATTACTAATCGTAATTGATATTTTTCTCAATTCTAAGACCTATCGATAAATGTAACACAAATAACAATCTTCAGTAACTCAACATTTCAAAAAAAATCTTTGCAACATATATAACTGAGTGTGCATACACATACCCGTTTTGTTGAAGGAATTCTCATTACATCAACTTTCACATCAAAACCACACCGAATGCCAATACTTTCAACATAATCCAAGTAGTCTTTGTATTGGCTTTGAACAGACTGTGATCGTTTGTATTTGCAAAAGAAATCATAGAAGCAGCAAGGAAGTACCCAATATCTTGTTTTGTATCCAGCTCTAATACAACCAAATATAAATCTTCATTCACTGCAGTTCAAAGCTATAAATGGGTATATTTTACTTTTTACCTTGAGGCTAAGACAGGTAACCACGGTGTTAGTTCATCAGAATGATTGCCCAGCAACCAGTCGTATTCGCTATATGAAATCCCATTTGTGGGAACTACAGCTTGCTCTAACAGTTTGGTGCTTGAAGGATAACTGTCCCAGATCTTCCTACATCTGACATCAACCCCAACTCCTGGGTACTACAACCATGAATTTGTTTAATTATGAAAATAATTTTAAGGAGTTGAATATATACATGCTCTAATATGTATTGATTTATTGATTCCGTGCAGGTTTCATTAAATTATGTTCTTGAAGACACAATCAAATAATCCCATACCCTGAATATTACTGTACAGCATCTTATATAACCATCTCCTATAGTGAGGTATGTTGAAAATCATGCTAACCCCTTCAGAATTCAAAAGATGCACTAAAAGTCCATTTCCACATCCCAAATCTATGAATGATTGAAACTTTGAAGAATTCATTCTCTCTCTTTCATCTTCCCACAAAAGAATTAGGTAAGTAGCAATAGCGATGTCTTCATACACATATTTCTGAGGATCCGTGACTTCTGTCCATGCCTAGAAGTATCACACATAGCACAATATTTAAATTATATCCAATTATGTTTTGGGAAAAACTAACAGAAATGAATAATTGAAACCCGGCCTTGCCCAGAAAAGCTTTTACAGGTAAATAATATATCTAGATTCTTATTTTGGTCGAAGTAGGAATTCATCCCCTCTTAACCCGGGGTTTCTTTATCCATGCATTATTCAGGGATGTAAATAGACCTATGTGTGATATTTAATTGAGATCTTTTAAGAAATGGTGATGTTGTTTCAAGACAAGCAAACTTACCTTCATTAATTCTTTCCCATATTTGACTTTCAGCATTTCGTATTTCATGGCATATTTTTGCTAGAAATCAAAGAAGTTGCAAATTAAAGAGTTTTGTATTACGTAAGGAATTCCATTTGAGTTCAGTTTTCAAAATCTCACATTCGATGAGATTTGGTTTAGTCAAAACAACTGTTAATTACCTTTGGAATTATTGACAGGGATGACGGGAGCACCATATTATTCTGTTTGGTGCTTTTCTTACTTTGTTCTTCTATTGACCATTTGGCGACAACTTTTATTAGTTTTTCTTTCAGCCAAACTTCAGTCGGAAAACAATTTCGCATTCCACTCAGTTTGTCACTTACACAACTATTACATTTCATTGTAGGCTCGTCGGATTTAGATGTTTCCAGCATATCTTTTTGATTTTCGCAATGTTGAGTTTGTTGATGCAGCTCATGATTGTATGTTACAAGTAATAATTTGGTTGCATTGTCCATAGATTGAAGTTCAGAAGTATCTCCATCCAAATTGATGGCAAATTCTATGGCATATGGTAAGTTGTTAACGGCAACAACTGCATCATGATTATTACCATAGACAGGAATAAATAATACTGATGATGTCAAGACAATGACGATTTCACGACTGGGAGAGTAAAGATTTGTCTTTTTTGGGACAAGCAATCGATCGAAGATCTTCAAATGAACCATTTCACTGTTATTGGTTTGACAACAGGATCTTTTTTCTTGATAGGATTTAACGATGCAAAGAATTTCTTTTTCCAGTTGAGATTTCCCACAATCTGTGAAGATACATCAATAGAGTTTATTTATTTAATATACTGCAAATTATATTAGATGACTTAATTACATGGTTTTGAATCACTAGTTTTCCATTGTGCAATTGTAGCACAGCTGATAATTTTGCTGCAGACATTGGGACGATAAATCCACACATCAATGGCTTTCATGAAGTCGTCTATGGAGCATTGTACAGACACAGACACGACAGAATTCCACATTTGACTTATTTTAAGCTATAATATGAAACCTTAATCTGAAATACAATAGTGTCATGATTATTACAGGTTCAGTGTTAAGGTATACAGCAGTTGTTTGCAACTTTTTCTCAGGAAATTGTATGTTAGCAACACATAAATAAGTTGATGAATAAGAATATATACATGCTGACCCTCGGTTAAAAAAGGACAGTTATCAGAGGTAACCATTTTAATGGCATGGTAAGATTACGTGAAAAACCACATAAGGAACAATGAAAAAGGCAAATAAGGATTCAAATCAACAAGACCGATTGTGGTACGGCTGCTACCATACAATATACTATGAAAGAGATTCAAAGTGTACAAAAGTAGGGTTAGTCACGAAAGAAATTCATGATTTCTTACCGATTCTAAACTAAAATTTATGACCTATTTTTCCGATGATTGACGATTAAAAAATTAAAACAATATGAATCACCCGAATATACACACTCTTCAATATAATGATGATGGTTGGAGGAATATTCTATGCGCAAAAGTAATATTTTAAAAATGCATAAGCAGTAGTAGTTATTCTGTTAGTAGTTGTTACCCTATTCACCTGCACCTTTATTGTGTCATTAATGAAACTCATTTAAATAGAGCACCCTCAATCGATTTTAATGCTTTTTGGTGTTATTGGTTTGCTTTCTCTTTACAACAATTATAAGAAAAGTATTAATTAATAAAGCAGAGTTACATGTTCTGTTATACATTGGCAAACAACAATAGTATGCGCACAGTGTTGCTAATGAGTAAATTGAATTAAAGCAAGATTTTTAACTAAAACTTTGGATTGTGCAACAATATCTGCCCTTTTTCGGAACCTGTTGCCAGTTGCATATGAATGGGAGAAAAGCAAGTTGATAATACTGAACTCTTATGACCAAAGCATGTCTTGACGGTGTAACATCTCTCTGGGTCTAATTCAAGGTAATTTTTCTTTCTATTAGTGGACCTCTTGGCAACATTTAAACGTTGTTTTATGTGGGTATCATAATCGTTAAAATCTGCATCGTAAGTTGCTATCCTGACGCCATATCCGAATGGAGATGCAATCAGTCGACCACATGGAGAAAAGCAAACTTCTTTTATGTATTCTGTGGAGGTCAATGTAAAAATATGGTTAATTACTAATATGCGATCCAATAGAGTCTTCTTATATCAGGGTAAATAGTTGCTATCCTATACTATGATTAATTACAAACAGAGAAGTCAGGAGTCGGTGGTATCATAAATTGAGGAGTCTAGAACCGTTTGGCAAAATTAAACAGGAATACCTAATGAAAATGGGAATCCTTTTCTCTTGTAAAGGGTTGAAGCACATTTACAATGCTGATATTCAAAAATAGATAATATGATATTAGCAGTTTACACTGACTGGGTACAATATCCACAAATCGGCCCTTTCCAACTATATTTTTTAAAGTTCATTTATGAACCCCAATATCCTATTCACAATGATTATATAGAAGATGTACTCTTGATAACAATTTTACCCCCGGAGATTCAACATATGGTGACCAAAATTAGGCAAATATCCAACTGTCGCGAACCTGCAACCGTTGGTTCATTGTACAGTATGTTAGTCGGAACTCCTCGAGGAAGAGGAAGATTTTCAGAACCTTTTTCTCCATCTTCATCATGATAACGTGATCCAAAATATCTTTTTACATTGTGGATTGCAGTTACCTTGTATAAACAACATGCACAACTTAAGAACAATAATAGTAACAATTTTACAATATACTAGGACCGGCCGGGACATATGTTGTGACGTTTACTGAGGAAGTTTAAGCCTTATACTGCCACTATCATATATTGCTTGAAAATAAAATCCATTTTTTAGTAACATTCTAATTGCTGCAAGTATGAACGAATTTTCAGCAGTAGCAAAGCGAAGTGGCTATGCAGTTTTTGATTCAGAGTTGGATAACTATTCCCATGGACACACATGAGGACGAGCATAATAAATCTTACTTCATCGTCAAATCTTTCAGTGCGAAGAAGCAATGCAGAATTGTCAGCATTAACATCAATCGACTGACATACAACTCTCATGCCTGAGCACTCATCAGTCATAGAGCCATATCCCGTATACAGCTCACAATGATTTTTTCTAAAAATAATCATTGGACGTTCATTGACATTATATACAGCAGAAATATAATATCTAGATCCAAGAATATTCATAGACAATTAAAAATCTAAAAACCTTCTGCATGGTAAACTTTGCTCATAATAACGATCATACGAGTCTGTCGATATGGAACAAGAGTCTGTGTGAACCATTGATGAATTCTGATCATCACTCGTATAAGATACAGTCCCTATGTCATCTGCCACAGTTTCCACCTAAGGAATTAAATAACAAAATTTAGAGGAAACAGATACCTGATATTAATTGAGGTAGCCTGCAGAAATTCCACATAGTCATCAACAATCTTTATAAACCACTGTTCATGGTAAACTAGGGATCAAAAAGAGATAGTTGCAGTTTACGGACACAGGTTGAACCTATCTTATCTGGCACTCCGTGGTCTATCAACTCCCATTTCATATACACAGCTGACCTTTAACCCTTCAAGGTGTCATCCAAGAGTGGCAGAAGATGGAGCAACCTTTATATTGGAGTCCCTTAGTGAGCAATTTCTGTGGTCTAGCAGTGGCTAAGTCCCGAGATTGCCAGATTAGGGAGGTTCAATCTGTACAAGCAAGATACTTACATCCAGATTGTGAATAGCGAACACCTCTATGCTACCAACGCAAGTAACATACATGCTGTCTCCCGCCGGTGATAACTTCATTCTCAATAATCCGTCGATACAGAGAATCACATTAGAATTAACAGTCTGGTCTGGTACTGCCCTGAAGAAGAGAAATCATATTACTATTTATATGACTCCATCCATTTTACTATACTTTACATCTACAAAAGGAAAACTATGTATGTATGCACGCTATGCAATCATGCCTAGCGTTCTTGACACAGAACTCTGAAAATTGGCATAGGTCCACTTCTACCATGACCAGCATGGGTAACAATTTCTTGGAATGTAAGGTTGTGCTCCAAGGCATGTTTTGATTGAATTCGCTAAAAAATCAGTGATTTCAAAAGTTTGATAAACTATAGACTCTGTTATCATACATTCACAATGAGGTAGTAGTAATAAAACTTCCGCCATATCAGTTGAGGTGAAACACCTTCCAGATATATAAAGTAATGAAATCTTTTTTAATAACGGAGTATATAATATGTTGGGTAATGAAACTTCTGCTATATGAGTTGTGGTGAAATGCTCTCCAGATTTATATAGTAATAAAATCTTTCAAAAGCAGAGTAAATATGACACGTAGCTGTTGGAACAATAGACCACTGTAAGTTTGACTGTGAATCCTGTATTGGAGTCTATTTCCAGCTTAGCTTAATACAGGGTATAGCTACATAATAACACTGTGCTGTATTTACTTGTTGATATCCCATGTTCGAACAGTGCCATCAAAACTCGAAGACAAGAGAAGTCTTGATGGTTTATGATATTCAACATTCTTGACCCAGCTGGCGTGACCTCTCAGCATAAAAATTTCCTAAATAACATAAGACAGAAATAATATTTTTTATAATATATTTCAAAACTTCCTATGTCAATATCAAGCAATAATATTAAAAAACTAACATTTTTTAACTGCCGTAGGTCCCACACAGCCACCGTACAGTCGTCAGAGCAAGTTGCGAAAAGTCTATCATCGATGAAAGAAACGGTGTTGCATCGATTGCTGCAACAGCAAAAGACTGATAAAATCCATCAGCTTAGGTAATGACTAACACAACCAGGGCTGTGAAGTAGGGATCAATTTGACTGAATAAAATAACGCCTCAAATTTCTAATTTTACAAATACTTATTCGCTTATTTTTTCTTTTCGGGATGTATTTTAATTTGAATTAAAAATTAGATTGTTCTTTGCAAATTTTTAAACATTACATAGCCAATATTATCTTTGAAAAGTATGTTGGAGATGATAATGAAAAATAATGTGATAAAATATTTGGTTTTGTATACCGACTACACAGCCCAGTGCACAACTATAAAAAATACACAAGGTCAATTACGTGTGAACATGTACTCGTTCGCATATGATTTTCGAAGTGAGGGGATCCACACATAAGAGTGCATTGTCCTCACACGCAGCTACCAGAACTTTCCTACAAAATAATAAAACTGTATTTATTCTGCAATAAAAATAACAGTATGCAGTGTCTACGTTCTGTTTGAACAGCAACTTTTCGGCAAATAATAGTTCAGTTTCAATAGTACTGACAGGGTTCGAGTTTGAAACCTGATTTTGTATTCTAGTCTTGTAATTACATATATCATTTAACACTTCCACTTTCATGACAAACTTGAACTTCCCCATAACAGCAAAATATAATTGAATTCTTTATTCTACATATCAACTGCAACCGGTGTCTTTGACATCATTTTGTATTCTGTTTCAAGGAGACAAAATTAGAACGTACACTTTCTATCTATCGAAGAAAGAGTAAAGGTTTTATTGGAGAAAAATTGAAAGAAGTATCTGCCACTCAGATTTTTTTTAGAATGTAACCTTTGGGTTCTCATGTACCATAGTAGTAGTCAGTGGTAGTATCATATTAATACATAAATCTAAAATGCAATGCCAAGTAACAAGAAGATTCTAGTTACCCATCTGGGCTATATCTTATCCCATAAACACCACCATGATCAAATTTGTCCCTGGGATCCAATTGACTTTTCCTTGTGGATGTCATCTTCCATAGGCGAAGCTCAAGTAGTTTGGAAGGAGTTTTGATCAAACTGTGACAGTGTCCCAAACCAATTTCTCTTTTACGTATCCACATGAAAGGGGAAGAAGTTTGATGGAGTCCGGCATTTGGTTGATCATCATCGTCATCGAATGTATCCATAATAATGTTAACATAACTCCGATTAACGTGATATCCTTCAAAAACAAAGACAAATAAATAATGTAAGAATAAACATAAGTTATGACATCACTTATTTCTGCAAATTTATACCCATACATCACATTTACAATGTATGGTGGAAGCTTATTGAGTGTAAAATAGTGCCAATCAAGGGCATGCATATGTTACTGATGTTCGCAACTTATCGAAATAGAATCAAATTTAAAACATTACCATAGGAAATTATTTCTACACAAAAATTTGAAATGTCCGAATAAAACTTCGGTTTCAGTTACGGTAAAACAAAATCAACAGTGTAATAATCAGGAACTGTAATAATAATGATAATATCAATGCAATCTGACAAACTAAAAAGTATTTTATAAAAATCTGATATCTGAATTCAATGTGTAACTTTGAACACTTTGCAAATAAATACATCTTTGCTGATGCTCTAAATAAAAGCTCTACAATAAAATAAAATAGGCTTTTTATCCACAAATGAAATGAAACTGCTCATAGAATACATCACATTTAACATTGTAAACAAACAAACAATAGAGTATTTGTGTTGTGAGAAGGCTGAACATTAGTATAATGGTTTACCAAGGTGAAGAACGAATGTTTCGTTAACTCGCTGCAGACCCAAAAGAGTTCAAAACTCAAGCAGTGTACATACCCAGGAATTTATTTAACCTTATGAGCCGAACTTAATCACAAAATACTCTATGGTCCTTCTAAGCATGTAAACATACATAAAATTTATCAATAGAAATGGTTAGTCTACCACCTTAGATCAACAATTAGCTAGTGCTGACCCTTTATTAAGAAACAGCCTTATATCATGTGGATTCACTACATGTTCTATTCTCCTTGGTTATGTACTTAGTGTAAAATTTGATTAACAAGTTTATTCACAAGCATACAACATCTGCAAACACTGACTTTCTCCCTTCATTAGTCATTCATAAGGGAGAATTATTGGAACAGAAATAAGAGTTTCAACTACTACTCAAATAAAGGATATTTCCTAGGAATTGATCCATCAATCACAAAGTAACCAACATTACCAATCCTCAGAAACAACCATACTGATAGTAATATCAAAAACTCGAGAGCAAAATTATACTGCATCAAAAATAAAAGTCCATGTTGGAATTTTTCCCCAGCACACTACATTTGGATCTGGAGCAGATTTTCTGATGTCAGTAACCTCTTTGAGAAGCACATACATTTCATGAGGCTTGAAGCCATGTGAGGTAATGAATTTTAAAAAGGAACACAAATCTGTGGGCGCAGTATTTTCTCCATGGAACATAACATTATTTGAAGGGCTAATACCGATCGCATTTGTCAACAAGCCTAAATAGATATCATCGATGTACAATAGCGGTATCTTATCAATCATATGATAGATTTCTTTTATCACGTCCATAGAAAGCACATAACCGCCTCCTGCACAATAGCTTGGGTAATAACTACCTGGATATACAGCATAGGGCACATAGTATTTGCTAGTACGATCAATTTTTCTGTAAGAACCTTTGTGGACGTGTCCTACGAACAGGCGGTCACGTCTAGAACCCTTCAGAAAGGTTATAAGCGATGGTACATTGATGAAAACATCGTCATCGGCAGTCATCCAATATTTGGCCTGATGACAATAGAGAAGCGGCCATTTGATATGACTGATCAATTTCAGAGTGAGATTATGAAAGTTCTCAATAAAATTTTCTTGCACAATGTCGTGGTATTTCGAATTTTCCTCGACTAGCAGGTTTTGAGACAGTTTGTTTGGTGTCATGCCAAGCACAAATAAAACGACAGGTTGATATTTAACATCAACTTCGGGCCACAACAATGGGTTACCCCATGTTTCTCTGATGGCTTTTCTCTGGGCCGAGTGATTTGGATGGGTTTTAACAAAAATTAATAAGAATGGAGTTTTGCCTAAACATTTATCATGATTGCTGATTGTGTACTTCAAACTGAAGTGGCGATATTCGAATACATTAGCTTTCATGTTTTCATATACTTTCATATCAGTAGGTATGCCTAATATAGCATAATTGTAGGCCCTAGAGTCAAGCAGAAATTTCAACAGATAGTTGGAAAGTAATATAGTAACTAGCACCAGTACAAATAGAATTACCAAGCATGATAAAATCAAATTTTTGTTCCTCTTTATCAGTCTGCATTGCATCATTTTATTTCTTTACAGTCTTCTGATCTCAGTTGTGTTTAAAGAACATTAGACCGTACCAATTGAGCAATCTGAAGAAGAGGGCGACGGGTATTGTGATCGGGATGAGCAACGCGTAGTAGCATAGGCCTGATCCCGATGTACAGTACTCAGCAACGCCGTCCAACGTCTGATAAAACGAACTATTTTCAGCGGCAAGAGCACTAACAATATTGATCAATAATATAATAGCTACACATAGCATTATGGCGTAAAATATGAAATTGAAGAAGCTTGAACAGTGGTCTTAAAATGAATCGTAGAGAGACCACTGTCAATCAATCGTAGCCTGAAGTTCGAAGGTCAGCGAGTTATAGCGCCATCTACGGTTAGTTTACCGACAGAATTACCTAAGTCTGGGGTCACCAAACTACGGCCGGAGATCAGGGACCCGGCTGTCACTCTAATTTGCTTGATAAAACATAAAACGTACTGAACACAACGCTGTTAAATGACAGAGTATCTGTTATTTTTCAGGGCAACCTTTCATGAAATACACAATACGAAAAAATAATCCGAATGAAATGAAGAGTTAATTTTGTAAATAAACAATTTCAATCGATTCAGTGTCAGGCCCTGATGAGCTCCATCTTCTTTTTAGCTTCAATAAACCTTAGTAGACAATAATAAAAATGAGTTTATTGCACTGCTCCAGAATAGCAATCACACTTGGAAGGACGAAAAACATGTGGGCGGTGTTAAATCAAACAAGAAAACTGCAAACCGACACTTCTGGAGAAGGGAACACACAAAAACCAAAGACCATTCCCCAAGCCACCGCCATAGAAAAAGATGATTCGATATCGTATAAGAATGAAGAATATTTTGGATATTCCATTTATTCATATTACGATATTGACAGACAATGTAATCCTAGCCGAGTGAAGCAGCCAGCAGCACCCATCAAGCCCTAATATTTACATTCAAATGAAGTTCTATTTTATTTTAACTTTTACGTTTTGTTTAGCATGAAATAAAGTTGTGGAGATTGACATACGTGTTTATTCGGCTTCCAAGTCCTATATTATTTTTCGAGTTTTTGAGGAAGAGAAGTGGTACCAATACCAAGTGACATACCTTCAGCAATGTATATAACATATTCAGCAACCATAAAAAATATGTTTGGTGAATATACATTTTTATGGCTTTAATAACCAAGGGAAAGTGAAATGTAAATATTTATTATTTAAGATTTATCATGGAATGTTGTGGGATAATATAATATCATTGCTATCCTTACCATATCAAGATGAAATCGCACATTGGTTTATACCAGCCAGCAACTGCAGCATTTTAAGTTGTTTTAGCACAACGTAACACATATGTTGGTGAAATACCAACAACTAAATCCTTTATTTTTTTCAATTCTTACCACCAAACCTGAATGCAATATGCTACCCAATCCAATCACAACAAGTAATCTAAAAATTAGCTTGCACCATCACCTGTGAAATTCTCCTCCCAATAATTTGCTACTAAGTACAAGTGCAGAGAATGTAAGGCACATAACATACCATTATCATAAATGCTACACAAACTTATTCTATACCACCTGATTTTATCACTCCACAATCTCTCTTTACTCAAAAAAGTGAATAAAAACTTTACTTCAAGCAAAAAATGATGAAGACGATGTTAGCGTAATTATTATAAAGAATCTTAAACTGCATACACAGATAATGCAGACAAATGAACTGGAAAAGCATCAAGTATTTATAAAGCCAGGTGTTATGACCGAGTATACTTTAACTTTTAAATGAAGCTTATAAACAGCTATTGTGTCAGAAAATAACATTCCTGGAAGAATTTTGGCACATGACATTAGTGAACATTAACATGAACAAATATGCACATTATGTTAGCAGCTCATCAGAGTCGTATTTTTTATACAGCTCATAGCACTATATTCCATTTGAATAAACCTTTCGCTAGAACATATATATAGTTTATACCAGGGGTTGGCAACCTACACACAGCAGTCAGTCCACAAGCGAAATATGGTATTTACCTAGGCTGCAGTGTCTAGAAAGATGGTGTTTGGTTGTAAATTACATATTTATACTGATTAGTAATTGCAATAAATAAAACACCACACTATACCTTATATACCTTTTCCATTACTAGTTTCATGTCTTAATAAAGTTCTATTGCTACTAATTTATTGCTAATCGAATAGAATACTGAAGTTCCACAAATAAATTAGGCCCGCCATAATCTCAGACTCTTGCTTCTGGCTAATGAGCGGGATAAGGCTGCCAACTCCTGGTTTATACTATATAGTTCTGCTGCAAACCAGTTCATGACAGAAATTTTAGCTTTGAGGTGAAGTCTCTCCATTCACTAATAAAATTGCCATTTTCCTAGAATCACATCCTTTATTGCCTCAGCATATTGGGAGGGTATCCAGTAAATCCAATATCTGAAAATAAAAATCGAAATTACGAATTTTCTGAGATTAACAATACTAGACTATATTTTAAAGTAAAGTCAACCTGCTTTGCTCTGTGGACCCAAGTTGCAACGCCATCATGTGATAACCGTCATACCCCACCATTTTTTCAGAAACAACATCTTTAATTGAATTCAATGCAAGCTTTTCTGTTCTTTCTTTAGTGCCAAGCCAGAGTTGATCAGATTCAAGTTTGAAAGTTAACCTTACCTAAAAAGCTTCTGTTAGCGGTGAATCTTGTCAACATTGAATGAGAAAATAATTATTATAGCTTACAAAAATTATTGATCAAAACAATATTCTCAGTGAAAATAAAATTGATTTTAAACTGACTTTATTCCCATGTTTATTGACCATTCCCTTCAGAGGTGAAAGTGGCAATCCTTCACGTCCATTAATATAACCAGGCATAACATCGTCCGGCATACCTTTCTGTATCACCTAAGAGCAAGAGCATATATTTATCTCTAGAATTACAGAACACCCTTTATATATAGAAAAATCAAATGCAAAATTCCACTTGTTAGATTGGTATTTCATCAAAACAAAATTCCATATTATAAGGAATTATAAGGAGTATAAGGAATATTATTCCATATTAGAAGGAGAATAAGAAAAAGAAGAGGGAAAGTTAGGAGTAATGTTATATTCGGGGGTGTAGAATTGGAGCCATCAAGATGTTTATACTCAAGGCGGAAATTACTTGAGTGGGGTCAGAATCAGAATGTTTTTATATGGTAAAGTTTGGAACAAGACATTGACGCATTACAACTAACAATCACAACTGTAAAACAAACAGTCGTTCATGTTCTCTTTTAGCAAAACAACCCACTATACTTTCCTTTTAGCATAACTTAAGTAACTGTATGTTTACTATAATTATATGCTAGGTTAACACAGTAAAACATACTTTTAAATGCATTTTTTGCTGAGATAACGGTTCCTTTTTTGTTGAACTGCTGCTCTCTTCAGCGGTCGATGTTGAAGGAGTGACTGCATCGATGGATATCACATCCTTTAGCCTGGAGCCAATGAGCATCATTTTTGATCCATTTGTCACACCAAGTTCACGTAATGTTTTATCATCCTTAGCTAAACCTGTAAAACATGTATTTGTAATAATATCTCCGATTATCGAAGCCTGAGTCAACCAACCTTTAAACATTAACTTTTGCATTGCGGGTGCTACTTTCGTCAAGGATTGAATGTGATGTTTTAATGACAGAACTGTTTTATCTATATGCCATGTGATGTCATATTTAGTTTTGTTGAAAACAATTTTGAAGTCAACTGTTTCGGAAGAGACTGGCTTTTCTGGAGTGATGTCTTTTTCCTCTTCAACCTCTTCTTCATCGCTCATTCTGTCTGAAGTGGGTTGCATTAGTTTCGCTACGGCAGAATCTTCCAGTTTCACAGGTTCTTCATCCCCTTCCACCTCCACTTTGCTTGTTTTGCTCGATTCCGCTTCATTCTTACTCTGGCCTGATTTTTCACCATCGCCTTCTTGAGCTTCTCTGTCCATTGCTACGCCAACAGCAAGATTGAAAGTAGAAAAGCTATTCCTAATAGAGATTAATTTCTAGATGCATGAAAACCAAATACAGAAATATGACTGGAAAATTAGGATTACCAAGAACTTATTTTGATCATTATGAAGGCGTATGATGATTTAAAGTTAGTTTACAATTATCAAAGGATAAAAATACATACACTAAACATATCATTACATACTATTTGTC
The DNA here is from genome assembly GCA_013436065.1 of Halocynthia aurantium. Classification (NCBI taxonomy): domain Eukaryota; kingdom Metazoa; phylum Chordata; class Ascidiacea; order Stolidobranchia; family Pyuridae; genus Halocynthia; species Halocynthia aurantium. The sequence continues at coordinate 21,055 of QXVX01006179.1, forward strand.
TGAATCAGGGGCAGGCAAACCTTGGGATTGCTAAAGAATCAAGTGTTATGTCAAGGTGTAACAAGTTAAGAACTCCTGTTATATTTAATGCAAATGTATTATAGTAAAATGCCAGAAACATACAGTATGAATTCACTTTAATGCCAGAAATAATTGTATGCAAGCTTCTAAAAGCCTCAAAAGAGGTTTAGCAGAGTAAGGAAAAAGTCCAGCTCCCTCGAGTCGCTTTATAGATTGCGTGAGGTCATTCAAACAGTTCTCTGATTGGATTGAATAACTTTTGAATTCCTCAGCACTGGAAGCATTGTTTTTATTCAATTCATCCATTTCTAAGCAGTCTTTCAAAAAATCGTTCGAGGATGATGCCAGAAACTTCAGGTACTTCACGAAATATTGTAAAAATTTAGTTTCATCCGAGGTTAACCAGTCAAGCATGATGGAGGAATCGAATGAAAGGTGTTTCATCAGAGTTAAGAAGAGCTGATGCGGAGTTATATCATCAGGATTTGCATTTATCTCGTCGTGATTCGGTATCCTAAATACAAAACAAATGGGCCGCTGAGTCATGTGACTATGCTAACATCCCTGATAAAACGGTATCCTGCTTTAAACATTTTCATGCCACATTGAATTTTTTTTCGGAAGCTAATGTCAGTTGGATTAGGAAACTTTATACTCGGTGATCATAGGAAAGTCAAAGCAATGCAACACCCTAGTCTCATCACAGTAGTGTGAGGGAGAGTATATCAATACAGGTTTGATTCCTCGTCATGGTCATTCAGTCAATTAAGAAATAGTATATGAAACATCTTCACAGCAAAGCTATATGACATTCTTACCATTTCAAGTATGAGCAACTGAAGTGAAGATGAAGAAGCATCATATTTATGAGATCATCATCTTGCTCAAGAAATAAACCGATTAACCTCTCTGATAGCCTTCCTTCAGATTGCGAGTCTCTTGCTCCAGTAATCAAATCCACAACGCAATACCAGATATCACAAATAAGAACGTTTCGTGCAGTGGTGAACGGGAGATCAAAAATAGAGCATGCGAATTTAAAAAAGAAATTTGCGATAGCACAGACAATAGTATTATGACCATAAGAGCTTTCAATATCCACCCCACCAAAATATTTCTTACATTTAGGTATTATGTGCATGGAATCTAGCAACTTGCTAACCATTCTTTCTGCTATAGGCCCTATCGCAGCAGTTCTGTAATCAATTTCACCGGGAAAAGGAAACAATGCCTTCAAGAATTGTAAATATTTTTCACATAACACAGGATCACATAAAATTATATTTTGGTTGTCAGCAACATATTTCAAATGTTGAATCAATATAATTCTATTGTCATTAGAAGTTTCTAAACATCTGTGATATATTCTCAGGGCAAAAATCTGTTCTTGTCTTGAACCTTCAATTAGACACCTTGGGAAAAAGTTCTTAAAATAAAACTCAACGTTTGTGAATAGGAAATTAATAAAAGACAAGTTGGAATAGTTTTCATTCAATTCACATAACTTCTCAATCGTACCAAGGCAAAGAAGTGGTGAGCACGTCTTGCTTTCTTGTAAATGAATGTGAAGTTTTTGATAATAGTCAGGAATGCAAAAAACAATGCCACATGCAGAAATAAAATAGGAAAGAACCTGGGCTATCTTGTACTGAACACAATATTCAGAAATCTGACAATCAATCAGAGAAATAATGAACTGAGCAGACACATCGCGAAATAGGTTAGCGAAAAAATGTTTCAAAACAGAGCTATTTGTGATATCAATAATAAGTTCACATAGCAATTTCAAAATATCAAGCAATGACATAAACATCGTTGACTCTAAAAAGCAAATAGATGAGCATTTACACAAGACAAGTATCTTGTTTACGACTGATTGTAAATTTTCTGTGTATTTCAAAATCTCATCATGAAGAATTTCAAAATTTTCCCCTTTTTCAAAGTCAGTAAGAATGTCACTCAAGTATTTATGTAAATTCTCATAGTTAGTTTTCCCAAGTTCCATTTTTTTTTACAGGTTTAACAATTGAATAAGGAGGTCGGAATCACATTGCCGGTTTGGGCTGCTGCGTGAGAAGCAATCCAAATCTTCTTTTACATGTCAATCTCTGTTTGGAATATTTGTCATCTGGTGAAAAGCGAGCTGGATGTGCGGATTGCGTTGGAGTGCCGGCTGTACTTGTCTTATTCATAGTGTAAACTCGTTTTCCTGTCTCATCTATATCATATTGAAGGAACATTGTGACTGGACTTCACAAAATACCAATGCTGGCTTACTTAGATACCGCAATGTACAATCACAACTGTAATATCGAAAGGGAAATGAAAGTAAATGTCCATGCGCTAGATAACCTTTAACCTCAACATTGCCATTTTTTCCCCTTCTAATGCAAATCTTCCCTTCTGTAGTTCTTGTCTAATGACAAGCTAATCATAAAAAATAGTAGCCGGTGTAAATATGCGTAAAAATTGGAATTTCACGATTTGCACTACAAAAATAGAATGGTATTTAATTGTAGGAAGACAATAATTTCCAGGCTTAAAAAGAAATAGCGCCCTCTGTATTTTACCCTTATGACCTGGTAAATATTAAAATGTGGTTCTCAGGTGCTTCCATCTCCACATTGAAGCGCGAATTTGTCTGTTCCACGTTCTCGCTAGAAAAATGTCCGCAGAAGTTAAAAATAGTGACTGTGCCCAAGGGGATGTCGACGAAGATTTCTTTAGTGACGATTCGGATGACGGTGATGTGATCACGGCTTCGTCAGAGCATACAGGTAATCAGGTTACATGTATATTCACGGAAGGGATTCATCCATCGCCTGAAGACTATTACCTCCATCTGAAAACCGTATACGATTTTGACATATGGCAGATAGGTTTGTCCGACTTACGTTTGAATTTCTTTGGCTACGTCAGACTAATTAACTACTTGAGGACAGAATACAGAAGTAAACTACCACCCACAAGCAAAGAACTTGAGAATTGCCGTTCAGTTTGGGAAAATGATGATGTTTATCTCAAGCCTGTGCTTGAAGACGATCCTCTGCTCCAGTTTATGTTAAACGAGGATTCTTCTGATGAGAGTAATGAAGAGTATGATTATGGAGAAGAAGAGGAGAACGGTGTACTCCACGATCAATTACGAGCTTCTTTACTGAAAGAACGTCGAATGAAAAAAGAGAATAAAAATTTAAGTCAACAACTGCAAGAAGCTAATGCTCAAATATTACAGATGAAGAAGTTTATGCAGGATGTCATCTTGACCGGGGATGGAATGTACCGCCCGTTGTCTTCTTGCCGTCAAAATATGGAACGGTACGAAGACGAAGAATTTGAAGACTCTGGTTATTTCGGAACATACTCTCATCACGACATCCATGGAGAAATGCTACAAGATAAAGTGAGAACCGATGCATACAGGGACACCATAACCAAAAACAGTGACGCCTTTCAAGGCAAGATCGTTCTTGATGTCGGGTGTGGGACCGGTATATTATCGATGTTAGCCGCACAAGCAGGAGCTTCCCACGTCTATGGTGTTGACATGTCAGAAATTGCATATGAAGCCATTGATATAGTTATCGAAAATGGTTTAAGTGATAAAGTCACAATCTTAAAAGGTAGAATAGAAAGCATTGAATTGCCTGTTTCGAAAGTGGATATCATAATATCGGAATGGATGGGTTATTTTTTGTTTTATGAGTCGATGCTCGATTCTGTATTGTATGCGAGGGATAAATGGCTATCGTCGGAAGGGGCGATATATCCAAACAAATGCAGCGTTTCACTGATCGCAATCCATGATCATGAACTTTTGCAAAGTCGTGTTAATTTCTGGGAAAATGTCTATGGTTATAAAATGTTGTGTATAAAAGAGCAAGTACTAGGAGAGGGTTTGATTCAAGCGGTAAAGCCAGGTAGCATTATCTCTGAACCAGTCGTTGTACATAGCATTGATGTTAGTAGCATGGAACAAAAAAATATTGATTACAAATTTTCGTTTTCCCTCCCGATTACGAAAACTGGTCTCTGTTCGGCCATCGTTGGATATTTTGATATCTTTTTTGACCAGAACCTGAAAAACAAGGTCATGTTCACCACATCACCGATGGGACAGACTACTCACTGGAAGCAAACTGTTTTTTTCTTGAGAGAATCTTTGTCTGTTGAACAAGGAAATGTTCTCAGTTGTGAAATTGACTGCCATAAAAATTTGAAAGACCCAAGGTCACTGGTTGTTGTACTGAAAGTCAATGATATAAAGCAAACATACAAGATAGACTAAACCTCGGTACAGAAAATATTAACACATAATCTTTACAACTTAATGTTTATATTTTCTGCTGTTCATATAATTTGTGTTTGGTGTATTTTTGTAATTGATATTGCAACCTCAAATAAACCAATGTATGATTGTTGTAAGTTATCACAGTGTCATCTTTTTTAGGTACTTTAATATGGCTAATAAAATATTGCAATGGTTCGAGCTAAAACCAATCATAAGATGTATTAGAAACAAGACACCTGCATTAAGTATTTGGCCAAAACTGAGCCACTCTACACTGCAACAAGATCGTGACCACAAGGAGGGTAAAATGACCAATGATACGACAATTACAATGAAAAACGCAGCGGATCAAAAACAACCAAGGTTACCAACAAGGTCCTTTCCAGAAATGACATTCAAAGAGTTTGATAGACACATATTACAAAAACTTGAATTAAACACTCAGTCACTACTACCAAGCACCTCTCAATCATTCGCAGATTACATTAACCATTCGAAAACGCTGCAGGGCTTGGTTTCTATTGGAGTGGAACTATATAAAATACAACGGAGCCATCCAGAATTGATGCAACCTATACTAACTGCGGATTTGCAGAGGGATATAAAGCCAAGGTTGCAATTTCTATTGAGAAAGGGATTCACACATCAAGAGTTGCCATCAATAATTACAAGAAATCCAAAGATACTTCATTCAGACATAGATTTAAATGAATGGTAATGTTAGGAGATAATATATGAAAAAAATTATACTTAAACAATAGCCAAACCCAGCTTACTTTGTACGTAAAGAAGTTCTTTGATTTCAATGATTAAACTCATTCATATAGATGTACAAACTTATTACAAGCTCCAATATATAAAGTTTATAATCTTATATAAACAAGACAGTATCCCAACTTTTACAGCTACGACTATTTGTCAGAGAAAATGTTTACTGAAGAGGATATTGGTCAGCTTGTTATAAAGTGCCCAACAATATTAACCATACCCGCGCCAAACCTCGATGGGATCTTGGGTTTCTTTCAGAAAATCCCAACAAATAACTCAAGGACGATCGCATTTTCAAATAAACAAATTCGCAACATCATACTACGGTAATTCCCACGATTTACATTTCACAATCATTTTGGATATCAAAAAACTTCCGAGTGTTATTTCAGGTATCCGGTACTCATAACAAGCGATTTATATTCAGTATATGAGCAAGTCAGGACTCTTGAAATTTCCTGTGGATTCTCACTTGCAGAAATTCGGTCTCTGATTTATGGTTTCCCACTTATCCTAACAAAGGGTTAGTCACATCACAATTTAAATGTTCATAAGATTCTAGCTTGTGCTCCATACAGTAACTGTTGTTGTATATCAGATGAAACACAGTTGGAGTTGTTATACAAGTTTTACACCAGAGTGATGAAGTACAACAACCAAAATCTCGTCAAATGTCCGGAGGCATTCTCCATACGAATTAAAGTAAGAAACTTTTTTCATAGTGTAGTTAGCACATTGATTCATAATGAGCAATTTTCTATGTCGAAGGTGGTTCAGGAAAGACACCAATATTTGGAATACATGGAGAAAGCTCAGTACTGCGAAGATGAAACTAGATATATTCCCTTGAAGAATGTTATCATGGGATCAAATAAAGAATTTTGCGAAAATTGTGGAGTCGGATCTGTGGAATCGTTTGTAAACTTTTTAAAAACTGTATGAATTACAGATGAATACTTACTGGCTTGCCAACACTATTACAACGTTAAAGTATATGAGAATAAAGCAGTATGATAAATAAAACTTGTGCTAAAATATCAAGTGTCTAATCATTCTATATATACCATTATAATATATTCAAGGCCATATAGAATACTTGAATTTTTTTTCCGTCTAGTCATATAATTAAATTGCTACAATGCATCTAAACCTCTGACCTTATGAAGACTGACTGCATTGCCGAGTAGAGAGGAAGAAGAGTAAAATCGAATCATGGTTGCATCAGTAGGGAAGATTCAGTCGGTAGATGGCGCTACTGATACAAAAAATGATTTCGTGTGCGTGCTCCTAATTTACGGCATTCCCAGAGTCCTTCAAACGTGCTCTTGTTTTTCTCGCTGAAGTTTCAGGGGTTTTGTGGTCACTTGGATCATTTTCACTGTTAGACCGATTATGTCCGCAAAAAAGCCAGAAGTGGTGTATAGACGTCCGAAACCCGGCTTTGAGAAGCTTGATCCGGAACAATGGAACGATGCTGCTATTGCTGATGCGTACGACCGAGCAGTGAAAAAATTGAATAGCGTTGTTGTGTTGTCCTCGAGCGACGTTGATTCGGAAACTATGCCAATCGAAAAGTTACATAAACCACGGGAAAATGTTGTTTGGTCTAGGTCACCAGGTGTGCAGATATGCTCTAGCCAAAAAACGAAAAATAGTGGTGGTGATGAAAACAACAAAAAAAGAAAAAGTAAGGAAGACAGAACTAATACTACCGTAAATGGAAATAGCTATTATGCAGGTAATTGTGAAATTCCTGTGTTTGGATTAGGCAACTAGTCATTCATAATTTTTATGATAATTTTTAAGGAGATACTCCGCAGTGGAAAGTTGGCGATGAATGCGTTGCACTGTATTGTGCAGACGGACTTTACTACGATTGCAAAATAAAATTAATTGACAAGAAAAAGGGCACATGTGACGTTGTGTACACCGGTTATGGAAATCAAGAAATAATCAATATCAGCGATCTCCACAGACCAGAAGAATGGAACGATCGTCAAAACATAGAAAACACTACTAGTGAAACAAGCGATACTGATTTTAGTGGATGCACAGAAACAAGCACAAAGGAAAGTTGTACGTCATATACTGATGAAATATCATCATGCCCAGATAAATCACACCCACAAACTGAAACCTCAAAGTCAACAAATAAACAAAAAAAATCTAGGAAACAGAAACCCAATCAACATCAATTTGGCAATTTCTTTCCACCGAATCTACCACCACCAAATCCGTTTTCGATGTTACCTCCCCCTCCCTCCTTTAACCCAAACATGTTTGGTGGTGGCAGAGTGCCTGGATACACAAACAGTGCTGGATCCAAATTGCAGGATTTATCAGATGACGCTCTTTCTTCTATGCTAATGTCTTGGTACATGGCCGGATATCATACGGGGTATTACCAAGGACTCAATCAAGCTACTATAAAGAAATAATGACATGCTAGTGATGCCACACCAATCATTGTATTACTGAATACTGCTTTTTCTATTTTTTTGTTGTTGAAGCATTTGTGATATAATTACATGTATGTCTGCTTTAATCAAGTAATAAAAAGTATGTGCTATGTTACTCTGAAGCGTTCAATTCTAGATCCTGCAAACAGATCAAATACATACCATAGATGTGATATGTAGCATATCGCTGTTTTGACTCCTTGTAACAACGAATCATGTAACAACGAGCATCAGTTATTTCAGTAGTAGGAAAGTATAACAGTAGCTGGGTTTGGGCAATAAATAGGTTTCTATATCAAGAACTACAACATGCAATATGAGGTCTAATACAAGTAAAAAAGTGCGGTGCAATTAAAAACAGAATAGGGCACAGCACAACAAACTGACCAAGAATTATCGAGTACACCATCAATCTATATTCCAGTCTACACAACCTAACATAACAGAGTTCAGACAAAGGATCCTCCATCGTTACGGGTGACTCGCAAAATAAGAAAATAAAAATAACCTTCTCACCAAACTCCTATATCAAGAAATAAGAATCCATTAATTGTGCAAATTTTTCAGTCTTGGCAGATGAAAAAGGCAGTAACTCTTTTCCTTGAATGGACTTTATTGTCTCTTCCAAATTCCTGTATAATAAATATTTAAATTTGAAGGCATATGGTCATGGCTTAGAAGTTAACAAGTCAAATGATTTGGAAATAAACTTTCAGATTAACTGCAATCAATTGAAACGAATTATAGAATGACATGTTTTGCCTATCTACAACATGCATGCTAACTGGCATTTGAAATGAAAGGTGGGTTTTAACTTTAAAAATGAATACATTACTTACTGGGGTGTACAATAAAGTAGGTGTCCATCTTTATGCAACTTCTTGGCAAGCTCATATTGATGATTGTTCATGAGATTTTCATTTATTACAACGATGAGCTTTTTTCTAGCTGCTAAAACTTCCAAGCAACTTCCGGCACCTGTAACAATATATCGCGAAAATGTTTCTTTGTGATATGTACAATCTAGATATTTGAGTACGATACCTGCATGGCTGATAACTAGGCTTGCATTTGCTATGTCATCTGCAATCGAATCCTTATACCGGAATGATTCTGTTTTAAATGTTACGGTGACAGTGTTCTGTGGCTGAAAAGTCCCTTTTCCGTATTGAATTACTAGTCGCTCATAGCCACAACTCTGCAGAAGCTATATGAAAACAAGAAAAAAGTTAAACAAATTTGCTTATGATTTTCCTCACCTCCTTTAGTAGGTGTAATACAAGAAACTGTAAGTAGGTATCAACCTCTTTAACAGCCGTCGTGGAAACCGCTTCAACGAGTGCATCAAAACAGGTTGTTCCCACAGTAACGAAGACCGACATACTTGTAATATTTCATGAGACCGTTATAAGGTAAGCTGGGGAAATTCACATCAGTCTATATGGCGTCTATGACAAGAGGAATCCCTCGCAAGCTCTCTAGTGACATCTCGCGATAACTTCGTAAGATATAGCAATAACAATCTCCGGAATGTATACGAAGATGTTTTATAACCTATCGACACAATGCTAAAAACACAGGTACTAATATACCTGGGACACCGCTTCACTATGCAACTATAAGACGAAAATTTGATATAACGAATTCCAATGACTCTACATTTTCCCTACTCAACAGATAGACAGATTTTCAGGCAGTCAAAATTTTATTCAGAAAAGTTGATACCATTATTCCTGTGAAGCTATGTTTAATACGTTATTTTCAGCATCAATATTACATGAGACTGCATTATTAAAGTGTATTTTGAAGGTTTGTTTCTTCTTCTTCTTTCACAACATCACTTCCACTTTTGACTTCAGTTATATCATCACTTTCTACTACTACAACATCACTTTCACATTTGACATCAGAAACTTCGCTATTCTCTGTGTTATCTGTTCCATCGGCCCGCTTTCTACGAGTGTTGGTATTAGGCAAGTAAATTTCAGGCACATCGTGGCCAATCAGGTTTAAAAAATGGGCTCTCTCATATTTACTCATGTAGAGGCGTGCCGATTTATTCCCTCTCCACCCACTCATAAGCAGATCACAGTTCACGTTACTCTCACCATCTCTTCTGTGATCGTACACATATTTGAATAGCAAGCATCCCGGTTTCAAATCATCAAGTTGCTTTCTGACATCATCCGATAAAACGGAAAAGAAAGGTTGTTCTTCGCAAAGCATAACAATAGAATCCTGTATCCCTATGTTAACAATCCTTTCGTGCATGAATGGTAAGATGCACTCATTTCCATCCTGTACGATTCTGAAAGCACATTCCAAATTGGGCTGATTATTGTCACATCTGGTAAATACCCTGACCCCTGAATTGACAACCTTCAGACTATCTCTGTTATTAACAATCACATTCCGCACAAGAGGTGAGACCAAATACACATGTTTTTTCTTTGCTTGCTCAGTTCTGGTCAATAGATTTTCTACAGGGAAATCCTCCTTCAATGCATAAAAAGATTTAATCTGATTGCTGATGTCAGAGTTGCTTTGATCAAAAAACACGAAAGGATCTTCCCTGAATCCAGGAAACCACCGTTTCTTTTTGGTGGGTGGTGCAGGAGAATCATGTGAGCAAGCTTCAACCAACTTTTCATTCCTAGCTTTCTCCCACGGTAATATAGCAACTTTTTTCATAACGGCCACAAAAAAGCCACCAGTGTTTTGGTGATGGGGTAGTAGTCGGAGGCATCGCTCTAGGTGCATGTTTTTCACCTTTTCAGGATCTTCAGATGGGAACATACTGTATTTAATTTGATGATCATCACCAGGGACATCGGAAAACTTTTCAAGCCAAACATTGTTTCTCGCTAAAACGCGCCAATTGGATATACCCGCACATCTTTTGAGACCTTTCAACTCAGTACTAACATCAATCAGCTCAAGAGCACCTTCACATTTTTCTAACATACTTGCAACAACGGCTTCATCTTCTATTGGATTTAGAGAGCAAGTAGAATAAACAATTTTTCCACCAGGCTTGAGTAGTTCGAGTCCACGTCGTAATATATGCGACTGTAGTCTATGTAAATACACACCATTGGCAACATTCCACTTCTTCCACACATCAGTATTTTTTCTCATTGTTCCATCACCAGAACATGGGACATCCGCTAGAACCCGGTCAAATTGGAGGAAAGATTTCTTTCCTTCATCATCTTTCACCACTAGATCGGGAAATCTTGCAGCATCATGATTAACGATCATTGAAATCGGGCTGTTCAATCTGCTGGTCTGATGTACCAGCATGTAACAGCGCTTATTATCTTTATCATTAGCTATGCAAAGACCTTCGGTCGAGTTCTCATCTCCGCTATGGAGTCTCTCTATAAGCTGAGCAGTTTTTGATCCGGGTGCTGCACAAAGATCCAAAACCTTATGATGAGGCTGGATATCTAAGAGCAATGGTGGAATCATGCTGACAGCCTCTTGTCGAGTTACGTGTCCGCTCTCGGTCTCCGTGATCAAGAAGTTATGGAAACTTTCCAACTGCGGTATTTTACGTATCTGAGTACGGGTAAGGTTCGTTTGCCATGCCAATTCATCTGGATACCATGGCAGACTATGTGGCAGTTCCATTTCGTCACCATCGAGCTCAATGCTGTCCAAGTTCTGGAAATGATTATTTTTCATTTGCTTCAAAAGTTGCTTAGCGTGACTTTTGTATCCTGTTAATCGATAGACCACAGGAAGTGGCTTTCTCATCGCCTCCATAAAACTATCAAATTCTTCAGATGGAATACATTGCTGTCCCTTGTAATACTCTTCGAATCGTTTGTTCTCTTTTATAATATCCTTATAATCACATCTAATCGGCCGCGCACCACCTTTTTGTTGTTTTCTCCCTCTTTTGCCCATTACTGTATCCTTATCGATCAAGCAAATAAGATAATGATGCTTTGTAATGAGTGACTGTATTTTAGCTGATAAAACAAACTTCTCACAGAACATCAATCCATGAAATATAACTGGCTACTTCTTATGTGGACTTTCATACAGCAACTCCACGCACGCACGCTACTAAAAAATTTAACCTTTAACCTTAAACTGTGACCAGGGATAACCATGAAGTAAAATTGCGTAGCAATTTGATGTATATTGAGACACATAGCTCCCACCGGTGCTATTTTACAGTATGTGTATTAAATTATAGTAGTTAATTTTTAGAAGTCTAACTGCACAACAATGTATACGTAGAACTTGTGAATTCTGAAAATTTCTCGGCCTGAACTATCTTGATACATATACAGTCATCCATCGCTATATCGCAGTTCACTTTTCCCGGTTTCACTACATCGCGGATTTTCATATAATATTTTATCGTATGTATTTTAATGTAATATTGTATGTATTTTATCTCATGATAAATGCCGTGTCGTACAGCCCTAGTATGTTTAGGCGCTAAAAGTTTATAAATAACAGGTCAAATGATTGTGGGAAAGGTTAATAAGGTAAATAAGAGTCGGTGAATAATTTGTAATGTTTTAAATACGTTTAAATACTGTGTATTCAAATAATTGAATATACATGTGATTTCTATTTTAGATAGATTTTCACCTATCGTGGGAGGCTCTGGAACGTAATCCCCGCGATATGTGAGGGATTACTGTAATATACATAGGAACTTTACATTATGAAGCTTTATTATTTACTAAATGCATGATTACTTATATTGCGCATAAAAAGTCGCAAATAAAAAATTCATGTAACATCAGACATGAAGATCTAAGATTACTCAACATGATGAAATAAGTTTGGCACCGTATTTAAGTATGTGTCAAGAAAACTATAAAGCACTTTAGCACACTTCAACTATTCAGGATGTATAATTTGAAGCACATAGTAGTATATGCAGAAATAAAATAATAATACACTTGTCACCTCTTGTTCTTTAGCTCACTTTGAATTATATCAGCAAGTCTTTGAATTCCCTAGAGTAAAATCAATATTAAAAAAGTCTCATTTTCATATTCATAATAACTTAGAATTTATTTCTCTTACCATATCTAATTTTTCTACTTCTGGCAAGGAGAATGAAGCCCTGCAGTACGGGGACTTCACATTTTCATCTACTTCAAAGCATTTTCCAGGAATCAAAATCACTTCCTTTTCTATAGCATGTTTGCTGATGAGTTCACTTGCATCATCTATGCCAAGAATTTTAATCCAAAGGAACATGCCACCTTTAGGAACATTCCATTCCGCTAAACCTAGACCATATATTTGAACGAAAATACATTATATTAATACATCGGCCAGATATTGTAGATCAGTCAGATCTTTATTGTAATAACCAAGGACACTTTAAAAATACTATAACAAATACAATGGTAGGTTGTTATAACTGGTAACCTGTCAAGTACTTCTCTGCACTTTTGACAATAGCATCTCTCTGTTGCATGTAGAATGAGCGTACTTGCTGCAAATGTTTCTCAAATCCATTGATGTTCCAGGAGTCCAATAATTTTAATATTAACATCTAGAAATACATCAATTTGCTTAAGTAACTTAACAGAATATGATTTATATTTCTGGTTGGTTATTGTTACTTGTGTTAGTGTACTGTTGTGCATAACAGTCACTTGTTGGTGTAATATTATCCGTTCAAGGAATGCTTTTGGCCCAGAAATCCAGCCCATTCTCATACCAGATGACAAAACCTGGATTATAATATATCAACACATATATTATAGTATGAAACAATAATGAATAAATATACATATATTTGTAGGTAACCTTTGACATTGAATCACTTCTTATAACTCTTCCATCTGTATCCAATGCTTGATAACTGGGTGCAATGTCCTTAAATTTTGAATTAAATCAGGATAGATAACTGAAGGTTATTATATTAATTGTCATTTCATTGTAATCATGGGTGTATAGATTATATATATTTGACTATTACTACGATATGAACGTGAGGGCAAAATATGCTCATCAAGATGTTAGGAACTCCATCTCTTCCAAACACTAGTAATTTATGCTACCTTAGTATCAAACTGCAGGAAATAGTAAGGATCATCTTCTACTATCATGAGATCATACTTCTGGGCAATCTGAAAAACAGAACAGTGAGTAATGTTTTGCAGTACAAAAAAACAATACATTATTGAGTTACATTACAGTTACTATGAGATACCTGTACATTAAGCGTACCTTATAAATATCTTTCTTTCGCTCAAGAGATAGAGATGCACCAGTTGGATTGCCGCAATTTGGAATGGTGTATATTACTTTTGGAATATCAGAGTCACATAGACTTGCATCACTTGGCTTCCAATTATTCAAAATATTCTGAAGCGAATTCGGTCTCATACCATATTCATCAATTTCCACTGCAAGCAAATTTACAGGCAATGGTTTCAACTAAAAGCAACATAGCAAATGTTATGAACACGACGTTGACATATACTTGACTCAATTCCAAATGAGATCAGCAATAAACTCACACAAGATTCTTTCAATGATATATACAACAGGGTGGATATAAGATTCGAAATAATTTTCATGATAAAATCATATCATATACTGTACTAACATAAGAGAGAGTCCCAGAATAAAGTTGATTTTCGACTAGTAAATTGTCCCCTGGTGAGAGAAGCATATCCAGAACTTTACCAAGACCATCTTGACTTCCTGCCGTAATGCAAGCATCAAATCCTGCTGGATGATTGTCTCGCATAATCGGCGGTTGATGGAAATGCATCTGAAATTTTTTGATCCATGTCAACAACTCTGGGATTCTGTAAGTTCAAAATGTTGCCATTTCAAACAGTATCAAATTCACATATATTGCTCTATCACATATGCATATCCATTCACATTTCATTGTCACACATTTTATAACCAGGGGTGTGGAGTCGGCGTCATAAACTCTCACTCATGAGAGTTGGGGGATATCTTTAAAATTCCAAATATCGATGCTTTACGAGAACCGAAAACTTGGGGCTAATACTATATGATATCTGTTATTATCAGTGCACCCTAGTACTTTACATGAGAATTGGTATAGATTGATATTGATACATATAGACTAGAATACCCTTGACTCTGTGAATACTGCAATGCTCTTTTCATTTCTGCTCCCATTAATTTAAAGCTTGTTCCGTCTGTAACTTCCACCTCAATTGATTTGAATGGGAATGTGCTTGGGTTCGGAGCTCCACTGCCAAGAGATATCATAGTGGGTGGACTTCGTTGCATCAGAGCCGTGGCTTCCCTAAGTAGTGCACAGCAGAAACAAGGGTATAACAACACATACAGTAAATATCTATCAATTATAACCAGGAAATGTAATGATCAATGAAAACAATAAATATTACCAAAGGAAAACATTAGTAATATAATAGACAATTCCAAGATTTTAGCCAAATTAACTTAATATTTCCATACCTAATAGGAGATGGTTTTCTTGCCTTGCTGACAGCGCTGATGAATCTGTGAATTTATTTTTATAATTTTGAAAATAACATGACAGCCTTAACACATTTCAAGAAAGCAAATGGTTCTTATTAAATCACCTGCTGTAATTCATATCTGGTGTTTTGGAAGCTTCCTGTAGGATAAACAACAAGCGCCGTTTCCAGTTGCCGAACTGTGCAAGATTTTTGCAGCAACCGCCACCACGGTTGTTTGATCTTGTGCTCCAAAAAGTTGTATCGCTGTTCTCCGGTAATAGCAAAAATTATTTAATCAAATAAACAACTGCTTTTCCACTTGGCATTATTATTAAACCACCATGGTGCATGTCTTAAAATGAAAGTGTTCATTATACAGAAGTCAAGGGTTAAATGCCAAAGGTAAATTGTCGTTACTATAGCAATGGGATTGCACCCTAAACGGCTACTGAGAAGTGAGAAGACCTTTCAATAAAGATTATAAGAGCATTTATTTGATTGTACTTCCTGTAATATGAAGCCTTTTGAATAATTTAACGAGTTTAATCTATGCCAAAATGTGGGACGACTGGTCATCCCGTGCTGAAACTGAACTCAAGATATTCTCTGGTCACAAAGGCGAAGTGAATACGTGTGCCTTGTCGCCCAACATGGACATATTAGTAACTGGCGCAGATGATTGCAGGTTGTTGGCTTGGAATTTATCTTCATGCAAACTCGTGACCTGTTTTAAAGGCCACTCTGGGCCTGTAAACAGTTGTCAATTCTCGCCCTGTGGTTCGTTGCTCGTGAGTGGGTCGTACGACTCTACAGCTCGTCTATGGGACGTTGGTAACTCAAAGTGCGATAAAATCCTCAAAGCGCATACGAAAAGCGTAGAAGGTGTTTGTTTCTCTGGCGATTCGACTATGGTATGCTCGGTATCATGGGATAAAAATGTCATTGTTTGGAATGTTCCGACTGGAGATGTCTTGCATATATTTCCTGGTCACACAGACAGCGTGAGAACATGCAGTTTTTCCCTTTCAAACACAATGCTAGCCACCGGTGGATGGGACTATCGCGTTATAGTTTGGAGTTTAGACGGAAATACCAAAAACGATCGTTTGTCGCAGGTGAATAGACCGAATTCGTCCTTAAGTGTGTTACAGGGACACACGGGAAATATATCGTGCGTATGTTTCGCTCGTGTAGGGATTCTGGCTTCCGGATCGTGGGATCGTACGCTCAAGTTATGGAACCCGAAACGCGGCGAACTAATTCATACATTTCAAGGACACACAGGTTGGGTGAAATCGCTTGCATTTTCCATTAATTCCGTCGAAATGGCATCCGCTGCTGATGACGGTTCTGTGTTGGTTTGGAACATTCCTAACCTGAAATGTATCGATCAACTAAAAGCCAAGACAGATTTGGCAGCTATGTGTAGTTTCTCTTCACTTGGGATTCTTTTTACCACTGGCTCGGCCAAACAGGCAACTCAGAAAAGTCAAGAAAATCCCGAAGAAAAGGATGAAGAAGGTGTTCCGATTTATGTTTAGTATTGCTTGTTTTTTTGTCTTTGTTGATAGATCTAGCAATAGTTACATAATCATTCTTCTATTTCTTCAAAATATCATGTGTGGCGTTATGTTTTAATTTTTACAATAAACTTTACATCTGTAAGAGAGAGAGAGAGAGATGAGATTGCTGAGTAACATGAAGAATGTAAACATGAACTAAAGAAAGCTTTAAAAGTCTGAACACCGTTAACTGCTTCATGTACCCTTCACTTCCTTTGTAGGATTAGGGTCATGAACGGTTTCAGGTATATTTATTATAAATTTGTTCTCCTTCTTGCTTTGTGCCCCAGGCAATACAACATTGCCAGTTAAATTGACCACTAAGAGAACACGGTTTTACTGTGGATGGAAATGCAGCTTACCCTCCCATATTTATTCGTTGGAAATGAGTGGATGTTCCCCGAATTACATCTACATAAAATATTGTAATTGCTTTTATGTAAGGGCGGTGTGCAGTGACGTGATAATTGACGTAATTAAAACGTAATGGACTCTAAACAGAGCGGACAGTAGCTTCTATATCCTAATCGCAAGTAAAAATTCATACGAAAGACGAATTTGTGAAAAGGTTTATCAAGATATAATACGCGTCGCCACAAGTTGAAAGTATTACGTATTATTGATGTGTGTTAAAATTATATTGAACAATGAGACCAATACAGTACTATAAAGTTAGACATACACGATTGCAGTGGAGTAGTTAGGCCAGTAATTCCGATGTACGTGTTTTACATTGCCTGAGGCCATTCTGACAACAAGGCGTCAATATATAGAAACATTACCTGTTACGAAGAACGTTGCTAGTATTGATAATAGAGTGAGAGGTATGGGCTATACGTATATGCTTCATAACATAGGAATATAACCTTCTAATAGTTGAAGAACTTTATTTCACCTTTGAAATACGACAATTCTCCAGTTGACTTCGTATAGTTGAGTTAAGATCAGTTCAGAACAGGATTGAGTATATTTGTATGTTCGTATTACATGCAATTTTCAATGCAGTGATATCTATAATTCTAAATTTCAGATATTTGAGATATCGAAAAGTTCGAATAATATTGAAATAGTATGTCTGACAGAGAAGAAGAAAAGTCTCCATCTCCACCACCTTCTATTCAGTTAGAAGATGACGATGATGCACTAAGTGATGAGTAAGTAAAGTCTACTGTATAATCAGAGTACTTTCCATTTGATAAGAAAGAAATAACTTACTGAAAGAAATAACTGCACTGAATCTGACCCTGGAATAGCATGGAAAAAAATAGGAAAAATGTGTTTAGGGGATATGCGCTCGTTCTAATAATATAGGATACATATACATTATATAATTTTATAACATAGCAGTTTTCCATCATTAGTATACTATTATAGAGTAGTCTTTCTTCTTATTCCAATGTTATTTCTCCATACATGAATCACTGTATATATTATCTTTAGAACATTTAAAATGAGAATGGGTGCCTCACCCCATCACACTAACCCCAAATCAAGAACGCTCATTGCTTGGAAGGAAACAATGCCCTTGGAAGATTATCGTTACGTGCGGCAACAGAAGAGGAAGCAGAAAAATGTTCCTACAACGTAAGTCTTCCTTTTACAAAAGTTCATAGTTCAAATCCTAGTAGGGCTTCATTTCATTATTACAACTATATGTAAATCCCTACAGTTTTATTCTCCGCTCTTGCTACTAAGTACTACCAGAGCTTTATATCACCATTGATTAGGGCATACGGTAGTTTACAGAACTGTTGTTCTATTGCAGCATGTCAGACTACAAAGAACAACATTTGATTATTGCTCATCGATTGGCCGAAATGGAAAAACGTCGTGTAGGAACAAGATATTTACCAAAAGATCACGCACCTTCCAATTCGAAAAAGAGCGCAAAAGAAAGCTTAGCGGACTGTGTAATAAGTTAAGAACTGTCAATACTAAGTTTGTGATTTTTATAATTTCGGCAACGAATCCAAATCCATCTAGCCCTTGCACGCACGGAAACGACGGTAAAAAATGCAGTTATTACAATAGAAAATCTATTTTGCCTGAAGCTGTTTGTTCTTCAAGCGCCAACACTAGACGACTTGTTGAACTTTTAGTCTTACGCCTTGCAGTTTAATGAAATTTTTAAACCTGTCAACAATGCATGGTTGTCGTTGTCGACATTAGGTTCAGAGCTGAAATGACTACTTAACCAGTTAAAGTATAATTCGAAGCCTCTGTTATGTAAAATATGGACACACTGTGTACACGACTTTGAGAAAATTTGATTTCAGATAACAATGTTGCAACTTGGTTGCTATATTCAAAGAAATAAAGGTATAGAAATATCGCCGATACAATACGCTCTCTTTTATTATATTCTACCGTGTTTTATTCTACAAAACTTTCTGGCAATCTCTGAAATAAAATTGAGATGGCCTCTTATTTTATCTTTCGTTATGGCAATAAATAGTATGAAAGAAAAATTTGCTCAATATCGCCAGATCAGAATAAAGTAAAACCCCCGAAGGCAGGTATATGAAATTCCGGTTCGAGTTCAGATGTAGTTTGAATGCATAAGACTCTCAAGCAGGGCCCTAAATTGAAAATAGGGGGAGCCAAAATTGCATGAGTGGTTCGGTTACCTCGCCATTCATATATGTCGGTAAAAAAGAAATATAGTATTTAAACTGTATAAAAATTCTTGGGCTCCAAAGAGGTTACATAGTTGCTTCATAAAAGTATTGGAACAGTTGATAAAACAACTTCTCTCTGTTATTAGAACCAGCAGATCAAAACCAACTTCCGACCCGTAGTAAATCTGGGTCTTGGGTTCTAGGCGTTATAGCTGCGTTTTTAATCCCTTATCGCTAAACGTAGGTAATATAAGACATATATCTCATGCTCAACTGCATTCGATCTTAGTAGTATGAATGGTAATGATACTAAAACTCCACTTGGCTAAGCTGCATCCACTTCTAAAAGGAAGGAACCTATCACTAGAAGGGAAATAAATTACCTATCGCTTTACATGAAACCAACATAGGAAAAGGTGGAGAAACATAGCGTTGTTGTCACAAGAGAAACAAGAACACGAAAATCATGTAAGACGATAAAAGAAACTAAAGTTAACCCCGAAGCAAGTACCTTCCTCCAAAACAACGTACAGAGGTTGGAAGAAGTCAAACAATACAAAGGAGTTAAGAAAACTTAGTATTCAACTATTTTAGTGTCAGTGTCTGCATGTTTTCGTTACGCTTGAAATAAACTTAATGCCTAAAAATAATACTTGATTTTTGTTCGGCTTGGATATCGTAATAAATTGTAATAAAATACGATGACAAAATCTTGTAGGGAGAATGAAATAACTATCTTCCCTGTGCCTTGGCTTGATAAGATTATTCTAAGAGACGTCATGTCAGTGTTAACGGCCAACTACAGCTCAACAGATGAGGCAAACTTGCAATGGAGATTGTATCAAAAAGAATTGGAAATGTCGTTGTTTCGTTTGAGGTAGGAAGAAGATGTTATTTTACTTGAAAACTTTGTGAAATATGAAGTGGTTTAGCTTACAGGACAAGCACTAGAAGTTATTAGCTTATAAATGGTAAAAGAATACGTGTACAGAACAATAAAGATGAAAGAAGAAATCCTCCTATATTTCTTTTAAAAATGTTGTATATTATATAGATTGTCTTCTGATTTTTGAAAGATGGATGAAAATTTATTCCCAACACCGCCATTATTACTTAGAAATCTTAACTGGAAGGGGGACTATTTTCCATGCCGAAAAATGATGACATATATTTTCATTATGTTGTTCACTAGCAGAGCGAGGTAAGCCTTTATAGGGAAATATCTCATAGTTATATATCCAGATTCTTGTTTCGGCCGCTAAGTAGTCCAAAGTAGGATTTCACCCGGAATAGGAGGGACCTCCGCGCCAAATTTGATAAAGATCTGTTAAGAAGGGGTGTTGTTGTTTCAAGCTTTTATTGTTATATATAATTATCTGTTAAACTAACAGGACCAATACTAGGGTTCAACCTATATCATATTCGGAAACTGCAAAACCTTAGATTCTAAAATGTAAGTATATTAAGCTGCAAGATCAGAATCGAGTAAGCCGCATCAAATTATAAAGAATGATGAGGTAGCACAATGCAGTAACGTCATCAGGAGTGTTCTGATTTATAGTTTTTGTAATACATTTTATGATCAATCATACAGGTTTCAGTTTAACAATGTGTCAAATCGGTCTTCACAATGGTGACTGAGATAGAAGAACGTTAGATGTGCTATATCCTAAATATCTTCATATTTGGCTGTGATTATCTAATGTATAAAATATCCGTGTCCAGCTATCTGCTGTATTTCGAGCTAATGAATTGGAATATAATATGTTATATCCCTGTTAAAACTCCATTTAAATCCCTTGAAGAGGCCCTCACTTTGTTATATTTTAAAACAAAAAGGTCATCTTGTAGTGAGATAATTGAATAATAGATTGTATTGTGTTACGAAAAGAATACAATGTTATATTTGTTTTGCCTCAACATAGAGAGATATCTGACACCAAGAACTCTTGTAAATCACTCGTTGTCAGTAGCTTTTTGCTTATAATTCGTTAGGCTAGAACACAGTTTGATTTAGCGCTGTGGATGTTCTGTACAAGATAACATGCTTTTGGCAACAAACTTTATTGAACAGAAGAATTAACATGTTTATTGCGCATGAACTGAAGTGAAGTTATTAGTAAGGACTAGGCTAATTAGTGAGGAATGTAACTCAGGAACGATTATTGCCTTGGAAATACAAATTGCGCAACATGGCCTTGATGCAAGTGTCCATAAGGTAAAATGGACTATGAAGAGTAGTTGTAGGTGTAATACAGTGTTTGATGTCGAGTCGAATTCAAGTAAGATTCGAAGTTAAGATCGCAATTCGGATAGTAGATTTGATTGCCTCAACTTAAGCCAAGTAAAGGGTTTTTAAACAAGAAAACTTTTAAACAATATTTTCAACTCAATCTATCAGAGAGAGTTCCGGATTAATATAGTTTTATAACCTCCCAAATCCATGTCAGTAAAAGACGATCCTATGAAAACTTCAAACCAACCAAAATTCGAACGTATTCGAGTGCCAATTCATATCGAGGAATCAAACTTATAATATACGGACGAACCTAGTCAATATTATTCCTTTACTCCAGTTAACTTGGCTCTCTAAAAAATGTGACTGACGTAGACTCGAGTGGAGTATTTACAACACTGATATTGAAAATATTTTACGTATGTAGAGTAATAACTGAACATCACATCAATAAATTTTAACACAGATGGAATCAAGCGCAATCATTAACAACTCAAATGCCACGATTTACAAGAACTGAAGGATCTCCGTTCAAACCCCTGCAGAGTCGAAACACATCTCGTGGAGCTCTTACATATTACCCTGCTATATCACGTCGTTTGACTCCAGCTAAAGATGTAGATCCTAAAGCACCGTCGACAGCATATCGACTACCCAGGCTACCACGTGAAAGACATATGAGAAGTAAAATGCAACGGGACTATGTTTATAAAGAACCAGTTTCAGAATCGCAGTTTCTCTTACACAAAGATCCAAGGTATCACGCCCAGTGATAATAGTAATAGGTATGGAGTATTTGAACGAAAAGTAAATACTGTTTTCCTGTTACGATTAGGACTGGAACGCCAGTTATATTCTGCATGTCGCCTGAGCTAAGAATAAAACCAAGAAGTACTAAATGTCGTCCACCACAGACTGCCGCCCCACCAGTAAACAATAGTTTTAATCGGTTCCTATCGCAAGGTAAGTTGATTACTAAAGTCCTTATATGAACGTCGGCGCTGAGAGTACGTAGTACATACAGAAACATTGTACTATTAAACAATGAAAGATCAAAGTACTTTTAAGTATAATGAATAACTACAACGATAAGAATATTGAATCATACTACTCGAACAATATATAGCATCGGGTGATGGAAACAGAGGAAACTGGGCAGTAAGATATTGTATGAATATTCTAATAGCCTTTTATCCCTTATGACTTGAAAAAGACATTAGATCACTTCATGTCCTCTAGCCATAGTAACTAGCGAATAAATTATCTAATGCATAATGAAAATGCCTATGGATTTATCATATGTTCTCGATAAAATTATACTAGAATTACGTGGTAACTTGAGAATCGAGAAAAGTTATTTTTTGTACAGGTGTTAAATCGCACCGATTAATGCCACAAGTGAAACATACTGTGAATTCATCTACTCCCTCTGCCGAACTTCCCGCGATTACTACAGAACAAATAAAACGGGATCCAAGAACACCGCCACAGTCAGAAGTCGACTACAATCACTTGCCAACGTAACATTCTTTAAAACTTGATCAGTGTTAATATTCCTTCTACTTGTTTCATAGCAAATATTCGTTTCAGACTTCATATTAGAACGCAAACACCAACCCCACCTCCATCAACAGCCAGATTTCAAAATGATAATTTACCGATCCCTTCTGTACAAAGCTTCGATTGGGAACGAAGGCTAACATGGCAACTATCTCCATACGACAACATAAACTTTGACAAACAAGGACTGGGACCGAACCAAGGCCCATTTTCTCGAGAACTACCTAGAAAATGTATGCCTCCCGCAAACTGGCTCAGAATGAAATTACGACAAAGGATACAACTGAGAAAGCAAGAGAAAAGGATGATTTCAGCAGTCAGTTGATAAATAAATGCTCCATTGGCACTTGGGAATCAATTGATAACAAATTTATTTCACTATCTAACACATAAACAAGTTACAATTCTAAATATCGAAATGGTAGTCAGTTAACTTGCTTATATTCTGTCTAGACTGTATGACAATGTACAAAAAGACAATCGAACGAACTTTGGTTCGTTCATTTTCGTGGGAACAGAATTATACCTAAAGTTCTAGACTGTTACAAATAATTTGAGTTAGTGTTGATCATGGGGGATATGAATTTAAAATTGAACTTTCGTCTACTCGAATCACGCAGATGCTAGAGAATCTTAACAGGCCTTGAAGTTAGGAAACCTGGATTATTCCTTCCATCACCATCACCGTTAAGGCACTTGCAATACATAAGAATATCAGTAAACGTCCTTATTCACCAGACATGCCCTTTTCAAGAGTGAAATAACGTCCTTAGGATTTTGGTAATACCAACTAAACTATCAGTCTATTTGAATTTCAAGCGATTGTTACGGATGATTACTTCGGTAAATTTTAAAAGTTTCAGTGAAAACCCAATGGAGAAATGCACAACTTTCTTTCTTTCGCTTGTTCTTGTTTGCCATTCGACAACCATTGCACTGTTGTTTAAATACAGAACTGTTTACTAAAAGTGTTTGCTTATTCGTTAATCCACATATGGGTGAATAGTGAATATTGAGCGTGACTTCTTCGGTCGCCTCCGAATGTGTTTGCGGAAGTCAGTCGATAATACAATAGGACGAGGGTCGCGCTCTACTCTCGATTGAATCATTAACATTGCTCGTGTTTATTCTAGGATTATTCGTGTCAGCCGCTATCGAAGACCCTATCAGTTCTATTACAGTAACCTATTAAAGTCAGCCATTAGGCTTATTGCTAACCGTTTGTGTGCATATAAGTTGGTACTCCTCTGGTAGTGATCTAAGGCCGTTTTTAATCGCTCTACACAGTATGGCAATAAAAAGTATAAATGGCTGCCTTGCATACTGCTTACAGTCATAGCAGAGTCGTATCCATGTAAAATGTTTGAATTCAGAACAGAGTCTCGGTAGTAAAATCCCGCAAACAGATTATCATAACACAGCATTGGAGATATATTCAGCGATGGTCCACGACAGTTTAGTTTACTAGGTTAATCAGGATGTAATTAATATAAGGAAGCTACTATCTTCTGGTGAGCAGCTATTTAATTCTCACTTTACCCCTATTGTTCAAATCCTACCTCCTCTTGGTACTGATTATTCCTCCCTTGATAAGCTAAACGTACTAGTTTAGATATAAAATGTAAAATGAACAATTCACTTTGTTGCTAAGGTCGATTAATTTTGCAGCCGGGAAAAAATACAGTACTACAGTATAAGGAAGAAAGGTTCATCCATATGAGCCCATGCCACCAGTTGAGATTAATCTGTCTTTGTAGTCAATACACACATTGGAAACTTTTAGCAATTTTAAAATTTTCCTTTTTAGATCAGGAACTACTAATGAATCTCATTTATTACCCATTGTTCGGATTTTTATTGAGTCTGCTGGTTCTGGGAGATGATCCCGTCAAAGATGGCACGACGACACTAACACTAACAAATGGATGTAGACTGACGAATGGAATCTCGACTACGTATGTATACAATAGTGAATGAAATGTTTCCTAGAAATGGTTTTGAACATAAACTTTTTTTAAATCTAGTGTTGGCTTTTTTTCCACTTCACTCCCTCATTTGAACTGCAGTAACCTGAATAAGTACAGGTTTAATCTGAGCGAAGCACCAAACAACACAGCGAGCATCTCTTTGTCGTACAACAAACTGAAGACTTTCAGCATCGATGACTTGAAGCGATTTACCTCGTTAACGAAATTGGAAATACAACGAAACGACCTGGAACAAATCGTGCCTTCCAAATTCAATCTCGTTTTAGAAAATCTATATTTTGTTACCTTCGCGTAAGTAGAATTTTTTCAGCAGTCCAGGCTTTACTAAAAATGATCAATTATACGCACTCTAATATAACCAGGATGATATTTAAGTTGACAGTGTTCAAATGTGTATGTTTAAACCTTAAGGCACAACAACCTCAAGCAAGTGCCGCGAGAAGCGTTGAAAAGTTTTCCGGAGGTGAAAATATTGGCCTTACATGGGAACCGAATAACGATGCTGCAGAGTGACGATTTCTCATACAGTCAAAAGCTGTCTGTAAGTAAATGTTTGGGCTGTTTTATGTGTCAAAAACTCTGGGTACTCTGGGGTATTATCTATAAGGTATCGACGAATATTTGAACAGTTTTTTACAAAGTAAAAGATTGTGATTCGATATAGACTTAGTCGTCTGAAGTAACAATTCTAACCGAAATACTCATACCAGCGCATTCTCATCTTCATAAATGAAATGAAGTGAGTCAAATTACTACAAATTACTTAAAACACAGTTGACTATGCTTTTTGTGATATCTTCGAGAGTCTCATTTTGATAACAATACCCGTTTGATAACATTATCCGCGATCTTAATCATTATATTAATTCAACAGCAAATATTTCATTTCATTCAGCATCTAGGCATTGGCAGTAATCCATTTGAATCAATATCGTCAACCAGCCTGAACAATCTTACTCTTCTCGCGTTGTCGCTATCAAACACGGGAATTGAGGAAATTCCTCCAGTCATTAGAAATATGTCTAGTAAGATGTATCTGTCCAAACTAAATCACTGGCAATAGCCTGCCAAGTTATACAATATACGAAACCCTTGATGTTTTCTATTCAGGCCTCTTTTTTCTTTCACTGTCAAATAATAATTTGGTGACAGTCAAGAAAAACACATTTTTTGGAGCAAAAAATCTTCGTATGTTGGAATTGGCTAGCAACAAGATAAGCTCCCTGGATAGGGAAGCATTTGCTGGTGAGTCCGTATTTTATCTATACAGTTTATCAGTACCTTTGCAGTTGCACTAGAATGAATTGAATTTTATCACGGTTTAGATTGGTCTGTATATCACAAATAATTTATATTTTGAAAACAGGAGCAACAAAATTGCGGAGCTTGGACATGACAGATAACCTTCTAGAAAGACTTCCTGATAACGTATTCGATTATATGGAAGATGATCAATTAATCATTGAATTATACGAAAACCCTTTTATGTGTGACTGTGACATGGCGTGGTTCAAGAGATGGATAGATGGTGTAAACATATTAGATAGACGACTCACTTAGGCTATGTGAGTTTATTCAAGATCATCGTTCTTGTCTGTAAGCAGGCTTTATTACATTTACAGCTTCTATCTCAAGACGTCAGATACAAATGTGCTCAACCTAAGCGCAACCATGGAAAAAAGTCTTATCAAATTGATATCGGAGACTTTACCTGCGAGAGCACTGATACAGTATGGGAAGAAAGTATGTACTATTTGCTTTTACTTAAAGTTTAGAATCACAAGCATTGCAAAGTTATTTACCTGCTAAACCGAGGTTTGCGATGCTACAGGCTGTACAGAAATGTCGAACGAGGTTAACCCAAATTCAAACGATCCAGAATCTCCGGCCAAAGAGAACAATATATGTCCACCAAGATGCGCATGCTACGATTCCAAAGGCACACAGTACTCAGGCGAGACTCCGGGGTCAAATAAGTAAGTATATATTCTGATCTGAATGGTAATAGACAGCTTAGGAAAACCGAAAGAGTGATCCAAATTTAGAAAGTGATAAAATGTTACATTTACACCACAGGCCAAAACTACCATGGTTCATGTCAGAGGAGTACCCGCTCGTGGATTGCAGAGATGCACAATACAAAGTACTTCCGACGGATATCAGAAGCGACGTTAAATCTTTGAAGCTGTCTAATAATTCTATAGAAAGACTAGATATCGCGGATTTAAGGAGATTTGTCGCTCTTGCGAAGTTAACCCTAAAAGGTAACAACGATCTATCTAGTCATTGAAAAGCATTCTAATTTCATTGGGTTTGTACTACTATTCCATTGTACAGGTTCTGGGCTGAATCGGATAATAGCAAGCCCGAACACGATCTTAGGAAACGTAACGTCACTCAACATCGCTTACAATCAGTTAACCACTTTGAGTACAGAGCACTTGAAAAGTTTTCCGAAACTTAAAGTTTTAAAAATGTTTCACAATCAGTTGACAAAAATACCAGATGATTTATTCAAATACAATACGTAAGTTTTATTTTAATAAAGATGACATAATTAGCAATACATAAATGAGGTGAGGGGTTTACTGATACGCCACGAGACTTTTAGAGACTACTTTTATTTTAAAACATTTTGATATATACATATTGATTTATATATATATAAATTTAGAAAATACAGTTAATTTTATTCTGTGTTCAGGAAAATCAATCGACTTTATATCGGACCGAATCCCATTAAATATTTCAATGCGAAGAGCTTGAACGTCGTCAGTGAAAATCTTGTTTCCCTCTCCCTACGCAACATGAGTCTCAAATCATTGCCCATAATGAATCTACCGGTAAAATACAGCAATTTTTACTTTTCTTCGTCACTACATATTGCCAATTTCTTCGTGAAATACGGATGAATATTGAATTAAATCACTCATCCCTAATATTTCATTCAATCCTCAATCAACGTTCTAGCTTCATTCGCCTCAAAAAATGTTTCATTGAACCATCAACCAATAAGGAATCACTGATTCGGTATATAATATATATGTACCCTAAAAAATTCACATCGATTTACTCCGACTCACACACTTAATAATATACAGTCTGGTTGGCATCACCTCACCATGAGATGATTGAGAAAGGCAAAATATATTTTAGCAATAAAGTCTGAATTTATGTTGCTTTTCTGCTATTCATATTTAATACAGTTACTGACTTATCTCGACGTGAGCGACAACAACATCACTCAACTGAAAAACAATTCTTTTACCGGTTATCCCAAACTCTATCGACTTGCAATGGATAACAATGCGATATCTGATATAGGTGTTTCTGCCTTCAAGTAAGTTACTTCTACCTAAATTAAACGTACAGTATTTCATACTACAGACTACTTAATGGATTTTGATCCTTCTAATTCTTCTGGTTTGTACCAATTAGAGGCAGCAGTTCTCTACGTAGCGTCGATCTATCCGAAAACAAAATACAGCGTCTTCCGAAGGGAGTATTTGATCAGCTATACTTGGAACGACTATCCATTGAATTATGGGTGAACAGTATAGTTTGTGACTGCCGTATGAAGTGGTTTAAGGAATGGATAGAGCAGGTAAAATCTATGACATTAATAGGGACGGATCGCCCATGAAAGCAACGACGCTTAAGATTAAGGACTCCTCCCTTGTCCTGGACGGTCCGCAGACATAGAAATTTTGATTCACAGAAGTCACTTTGACATGTGAGATAATCGAGGACAGCAATTTTATTCAAAATTCTGAAATGTGCCACAAAAACGTTGGCTCGCCACTGACCATAGATAAAATACACTGTCGTTGTCAGGGAGGCTTTATCTGAAGAATTATTCAAATTTTAGATTCAATTTTGGGACCCCAGTACCGTTTTTATCCTTAACGGTAATATAAAGATGATGTGGTCACCTTCAAAAATTGGGATCCAACTATTGCAAGTGTCCTAAGACAAACTTGGTTGTCTCATTTCCCAATGCTAAAGATATTCCCACAATTTTTATACATTTCACAGCTAGAAGCAGAAGATCCAATGATAGAAATTAGATTTCAATGCGCCTCACCAGTGCGCATGTACGCTAAGACTTCGGATACACTGTCTCCGAAAGATTTCGTGTGCCTAGATAGCGACAAGATTTATACAGGTTAGTTCAGGTAATTGTTGTCATCTATTTTAAAAATAAAACACAGTTCTGATTTCCTGCTATTTTGCTGATAGATAACTCGGCCCTCGAAGAAGCCATATACCAATTCGAATTTGGGAAACGTTACACAGAAGGACAAATGGCGCTTGCAGTCATAATGACAAGTTTATTAACTTGCTTACTCATTCTTCTAGTAAGACACTGCTTTTGTAGACGGAACAGTGGATATTCGCGGTATAAAACTGATTCGACAGCTCAACTCGAAATGGATATGTAAAACAAACGAATGAAATTACCTTTAATTTACTGTTAAGTAGAACGTTTACAACTACTGCATTAGCTGTCTGCCACTGAACTCTCTTTGCATTTCATTAACTAACTTCAAAATCTTGTGATATGAACCGGGATGAGGGATGTTCAACGCTTGATGGGCGAAAGAAAATCTATGTCTATGGAGCTTACATTGATTTAATGACAAAATGTTACTGTAAACCACAAATTTATACTTAATCTTATGATTTTGAAACTCATTCTTTCACTATCGTGTCGTATATAGAATTAAATCGCAATTAATGTATCAATGCATCAAATGATACAGGAGTCGTCTTGACCAAGGCTAGCGGCATATATACGAAAAACAATTATTCTTTATCCCTGAAAATAGATTAAGAATCACAGGTAGTACAAAATATCCCAGCTAAGAGTAAACAATCCCTTTTTGCATGCTCTCTTTCAACTTCAGCCTCTTGCTTGCCGTGAAGATCCAGCAAAAAATACGCGGAAAATATTGCTGGGTAAGCGGTTATTTAATGAAGGTTCCTAACCAGTAAATGCATTGCCATTACGACAATGAAGAAGGACAAAAAAATCCGTTGTTGCAATAGTCACTTGTGATGTCACACTAGTTTCCAGTTTGGAATGCTGTAAAATAGTTACGTCAAAGCCATGCATATCGTCACAATCGAGTTTTGTTTCGTAGACGTCTGTAGAAAAAACCATAAACAGAGGACCGGTTAACAAACAACACACTTATCTGATAAAAACAGTAAACAATATGGTGGAGAAAGATACAGTTCCAGTAATAGAGCAGGAAGCTCAGGAATCAAGTAAAAGAAGAGAGGTAGTGGAAGAAAGTGTTCAAGTAATAGAGAAGGAGGCTCAAGAATCAAGTGAACGAGGAGTGGTAGTGGCACAAAGTGTTCAAGAAATGGAGCAGGAGGCTCAAGAATCAAGTGAAGAGACATCTGAATACGGGGAAAAATCACCGAACACAAATCCGGAAGAAACAGCAGTAATATCGCGGAAAGAACTATCATCACCGTTTGATAGGCAAGAAAGGTTTAATAAAGATGGAATATCTCTTGAAGAAACCCAAACTACTTCAGACGAAGCCAGTGGCATAGTCAAGGTCCGAAACATCATGTACCAAAAAACAGTTTTTGCCCGAGTTACCTTCGATTACTGGGAGTCGTGGAGAGACATACAAGCTAACCATCTCCAATGCTTACCGGCTGAGACAGCGGACCTCTTCATATTCAACATCAACTGGTACACCGACAAATATAACATGGAATTTGCTGTATGCTGTCAACAGCATGGAGTGGAGTTATGGGCTAATAATAACAAGCTAAATTTCTTACTGATGAGGCCGCAAGTATCCGAACCCAGTGAAATGCTTGAGATAGCAAAGTTAGAAACGGAACTGCTCCCATTCTTCGAAGAGAAGCAGAGGATTCCTCTGGAAGGGAACTTCGTAATCACAAATGCTACTCCGACCCACACCACCGATAAAATTCAAGAAGTAGTTGATGACAAAGATGTAAAATTAACAAAAGCACCGGTCTCACATCTCAAGAACCATGCGACCAATGCTATTCCAGCAATAGTTGACGCTGAAGAACAACTTTTGAAAATCGCCAGCACAAGCAAAAAGACAGAAGAGGCAATTTTAAAAATGAGTGACGTCGAAGAGCAGGTTGTCGAGAAGACGAAAAAGTCAACTCCCGATACCAAGGAACGGAAACGTAAAGGCACCTGCGCTGCCAATGTCATTCCAACAGTAGTTGACGCTGAAGATCAACTTTTGAAAATCGCCAGCACAAGCGAAAAGACAGAAAAAGCAGTTATAAAAATAAGTGACGTCGTAGAGCAGCAACCCAGTGAAACGCATGAGATCTCAAAGTTAGAAACGAAACTGCTCCCATTCATCGAAGAGAAGCAGAGGATTCCTCTGGAAGGGAACTTCGTAATCACAAACGCTACTCCGACCCACACCACCGATAAAATTCAAGAAGTAGCTGATGACAAAGATGTAAAATTAACAAAAGCACCGGTCTCCCATCTCAAGACCCATGCGACCAATGCTATTCCAGCCGTAGTTGACGCTGAAGAACAACTTTTGAAAATCGCCAGCACAAGCGAAAAGACAGAAAATGCAGTTATAAAAATAAGTGACGTCGCAGAGCAGGTTGTCGAGAAGACAAAAAAGTCAACACCCGAGACCAAAGAACGGAAACGAAAAAGCATCCGCGTAGCCAATGTTATTCCAACAGTAGTTGACGCTAAAGAACAACTTTCAAAAATCGCCAGCACAAGCAAAAAGACGAAAAAGTCAAAATCTGAGAACTTGAACCGGAGACGAAATGCCATCCGTGCAGCCGATGTCATTTCAACAGTAGTTGACGCTGAAGAACAACTTTCAAAAATCCCCAGCACAAGCAAAAAGACAAGAAAGAAAATGATAAATATGAGTGACGTCGTAAAGCAGCTTGCAGAGATGACGAAAAAGTCAAAACTTGAGAACGAAAAACGGAAACGGAAAGGCATCCGCGCAGCCAATGCCATTCCAACAGTAGTTCACGCTAAAAAACAACTTTTAAAAATCGCCAAAACAAGCGAAAAGACAGTTATAAAAATGAGTGACATCGTAGAGCAGGTTGACGAGAAGACGAAAAAGTCAACACCCGAGAACAAGAAACGGAAACGTAATGGCATCCGCGCAGCTTTTCGAAAAGTTTCAAAATTCCTCAAGAGGAAAATATGAGTTCATTGGATTGATTAAAACATGCGCAATAAATCGGAAAAAAGGGTTTCGATTGAGATAGGACTTTAGACGGGGTGAAAATGAGGACTAAACTTAGTGCGATGCGACATAGTGAATAATGAATAAGGTCCTAATGGGAATCCGGTCACAGCTATGCAGAAAACTATGTCAATAATATGTTATGTTACAGCGGTATAAAAGATGAGTACTTGATCGACACAGTAATTTCTAATCTCAATTTTCTTGAACAGGGGTTTTAGATGTGTTTGGAATAACGGTAATGGCTGTAGATACATTCCTTGAATAGTAATTTCGTGGATTGCCAGCATCCAGTGAAGAATAAGAAATGACTACTGCGTCAGTATAACAATTATCACTGCAATAAATGGACTACACGCGATTAGAACGCGGTAGACGAACCTGTTATACTTGCAAACGAAAGGACAGGTTATAAATTACGTGTACGTGTAGTCATATTTGTGCCAGCATGAGACTCATGAAGCATTGCTTCCTTGAAACACATTCACAACGTANTACCAACCAGCAAATTGTCAATCTGATTAGGAAGATCAAGCGAACTGTCAACTGAATACCGTCTGCCATTTGAACCAAATTTATACTTATTTCTCTGCATAGTATTTATCAGATAATCCATCCTCACCTATTGTCTCAAAGTTTTCTCCGATAGAAAATTACCCGATAATGATGATTGTTTCCTTACCACAGTTTTTCTAAAGCTGTTTCACAAATATGACTAACAAGAGCATAAATCTAAAAAACAAATGTACTGGATATTGTTATAATATTTTTAAATGTGAACAAGTGATGTAACTTCAAGCAAGATTCATTACACCCGTAAGTAGATTCGAACCGAAATGCTGGATGCTTTTAATTCAATTCAATAGTGTACAATACACGAGTCTGACCCATATCTGTTTAAAAGTATGGCTAACAAAATTGAATACTATATAATTTTGGAATTGTATTGGTTTTAGATGTGTTTAGAATAACGGTAATAGCTGTAGATACATTCCTCAAATTGTATTTTCGTGGACTGCCAGCATCCGGTGAAGGATGAGAAATGACTACTGCGTCAGTATAACAAATATCACTGCAATAAAATGGACTAGACGCGATTAGAACGCGGTAGACGAACCTGCTATACTTGCAAACGAAAGGACAGGTTATAAATGACGTGTACGTGTAGTCATATTTGTGCCAGCATCAGACTCATGAAGTGTTGCTTCCTTGAAATACATTCACAACGAAAAACCACTGAACTTACTAGTTTTTGTAAACTAGTGCAATTCAATTATCTTTTACAGAGTTGTCCTACAAACGGTCGCAACAGAAAAAAATCACGTCAGGGACATCCTAATAACGGAATGGCCCGAGTTGATCACCGGTAGCATGATCTCGGTTAGAATTCCTTTACGTAACGTACGTAAATTTAATCGGATGAACAAAAAATCCGACGCATGCAATGTGTTCAACCTCGTTGAGAACGAACTAGACTCTCATCTAAATGAGAAAATACATTTCCGCCTATTCACGATCTTATGTAGATGAAACAATGCATGTCTGCCAATTGGCAATCTCGTCTATAAGACTGAAATACATGATATTATACTACTTTGCCTGCTATTATATTGTGTCGTCAATGTAGTTATGTCGCCAGCAAGAATACTAATCTGTAATCCAACCTCAGAGTCTTTAGACCCGAGTTTTCTTTGTCCGTGCATGTATTCTGGTATGCATCTGGACCTCTGTGCGAAATTCCAAAAATATCCCTGGCGTGTAGCAGAGCATTTTATAGTCTATCTGTTCTTAATTTACGTCCATTGATAGTACGGACAGACAGATTGCGGAATCGGAGTCCTACTCGATTTTTTAATTAAATTTCAGCATACATGCCCGAACCCAAGGTAAAGCAAAGGAAAACGACGTATGCAGATTTATATTTTGCTGTTAGAGCAACCCTAAGTAGGATTTATCCACTCCAGACTCAGATTTTCTTTGCTCATGCTTTTTTCTGGAATTCATCTTGAGTTTATGTGACCCGGCCTTTCTTTGTGAATTCAAATTTATGAGAAATTTGTAAGAGTTATAGCCAGTTTCTCCTTTATTCATGAGATTTCTATCCTTACATATTTCACTAACAGAATTATCACAGAGTTTACTTTGGTAGAAAAATGTTTGATAACTCGGTAATGATAAATAGTTTACTGGCTTTGATTATTTTCCCTGCATTGATTCAATCTGCGTCAAAAATTTCGACATTTAGTGAACACGAAGTTGAAACTACTACAGCACTGAGAAACGGATGTACACTGACTCGACGAACAACTGCCACGTTAGTAATGTTTTTTTGTAAGCTTGTTTGCATGTAGTTTAATACCCAATTCCCCAATGTAGGGGTGTCAACTGGTATCCAGCTACCAGTTATTACTGAATTACTAGTTCGTTCAGATTCTAGTTATAATACTTTGTTGAAATAAGAAAATTACAAATTTATTTTGATGACTTGTCCCATTTGGTTATTACTTAATGCTAATGCTCATATGAATGATACGCTTTTGTTTACCATTCAGTAAACAATCTTCGAGGTACGTTACATATCCTCACTATGATTGCACCAACGCGAAATTGAAGAAACTACCGACAGATATTCCAACAAATGTCAAATCTATAACTCTGGATCATAATGAAATAGAGGAGTTAGATATCTCCGAATTGAGGAATTATGCACAGCTTGTACATTTATCTATGACAAGTAAATTTAAAATTTTGAATAGATGCTATAATGAAATATAGAGGTAAATTTTTTATCAATGCACACTTAGGTGCTGGTCTAAAGAAGATAATACCGAATCCGAATGTTATNTAGTCATATTTGTGCCAGCATGAGACTCATGAAGCATTGCTTCCTTGAAACACATTCACAACGTAAAAACACTGAACTTACTAGTGTTTGCAAATTAGTGTAATTCAATTATCTTTTACAGAGTTGTCCTACAAACGGTTGCAACAGAAAAAAATCACGTCAGGGACACCCTAATAACGGAATGGCCCGAGTTGATCACGGGCAGCATGATCTCGGTTAGAATTCCTTTACGCAACGTGGCAATCTCATGCATAATTACGAAGATCGCGCTATGTACTATTTACTCAACCGGATGAACAAAAAATCCGACGCATGCAATGTATTCAACCTCGTTGAGCACGGACTCGACTCTCATCTATATGAAAGAACGTTTATACGTTTCCGCCTATTCACGATCTTATATAGATGAAACAACGCATTTTGCCAATTCGCAATCTCTTCTATAAGACTGAAATACATCATATAATACTACTTTGCCTGATATTGTATTGTGTCGTCAATGTAGTTATGTCGCCAGCAAGAAAATTATTCTGTAACCCAACCACAGAGTCTTCAGACCGGAGTTTTCTTTGTTCGTGCATGTATTCTAGTATGCATCTGGACCTCTGTGCGAAATTCCGAAAATATCACTTGCGTGTAGCAGAGCATTTTATAGTCTATCTGATCTTAATTTACGTCCATTGATAGTACGGACAGNACATCCCGGACGACTTGTTCAAATACACTCCGTAATGAAATTAATTATATTTATTGGTATTATCTTGCTTCATTATATTGCTATACTTATGGTCTTCAACTGAATTTGCTGTTTACAGAAAAATATATTGGCTATATATTGGACCAAATCGTCTGGATAGCTTTAATGAGCATTCCTTGAAATATTTGAAGAGAGTCTTTGCCATGTCCCTTCAAAACATCAGTCTTGCAAACGTTCCGCGACTTGACATGCCCGTGAGTGTTATCAAATATCATTAAAGCAGGTTCAAAGAAGTTCCATTGTGCATATTAAGTTTATATATTCATTCATTCATGTGCATGAATGGAAAGCAGGCAAACCTCCGACATTATGCATATTAAGTTTATTTACTCATTCATATACATGAATGGAAAGCAGGCACACCTCCGATTAAATTTGGCGACCCCTATACTTTACATCGCCCATCGNCCCGGCGTTTAGCAGAGCGTTTTGGGGTCTATCTGAAAAGAACAGTGGTAAATAGCTTGCCTAGGTTCGAAATCTTTGAAAAAACGAACCTCGAGGTTACAATTAGGAAACTTTATTCGAAAAAGTAGTCTATAGCACATTTGGGCCTGAAACCGACCCCCTTGTAAGTTTTCAGAGCGCTTAGTCAAGGACCTTTGTGTTGGGTTTTGTGGAGTTGTGGACACACGAACATTCAAACACACAGAAACACAGTTTCTACTTTATTCATGAGATTTCTATCCTTACATATTTTACCAACAGAATTATCACAGAGTTTACTTCGGTAGAAAAATGTTTGATAACTCGGTAATGATAAATGGTTTACTGGCTTTGATTATTTTCCCTGCATTAATTCAATCTGCGTCGAAAATTTCGACATCTAGTGAACACGAAATTGAAACTACTACAGCACTGAGAAACGGATGTACACTGACTCGACGAACAACTGCCACGTTAGTATTGGTTTTTTGAAAGCTTGTTTGCATGTAGTTTAATACCCAATTACACCATGTAGGGGTGTCAACTGGTATCCAGGTACCCGGCAGTCATTTTATTACTGAATTACTAGTTCGTTCAGATTCTAATTATAATACTTTGTTGAAATAAGAAAATTACAAATTTATTTTGATGACTTGTCCCATTTGGTTATTACTTAATGCTAATGCTCATATGAATAATACGCTTTTGTTTACCATTCAGTGAACAATCTTCGGGATACATTACATATCCTCACTATGATTGCACCAAAGCGAAATTGAAGAAACTACCGACAGATATTCCAACAAATGTCAAATCTATAACTCTGGATCATAACGAAATAGAGGAGTTAGATATCTCCGAATTGAGGAATT
Organism: Halocynthia aurantium; assembly: GCA_013436065.1. NCBI lineage: Eukaryota > Metazoa > Chordata > Ascidiacea > Stolidobranchia > Pyuridae > Halocynthia > Halocynthia aurantium. Next base: position 58,159 of record QXVX01006179.1, read on the forward strand.
ATGCACAGCTTGTACATTTATCTATGACAAGTAAATTTAAAATTTTGAATAGATGCTATAATGAAATATAGAGGTAAATTTTTTATCAATGCACACTTAGGTGCTGGTCTAAAGAAGATAATACCGAATCCGAATGTTATCCTTGGATCACTAAAAACGATTTCCTTCCCATTGAATGAAGTGAACGAGATAACTGCAGAACACCTGAAGAGTTTTCCCAATGTTACATTCCTGCGCTTAAACAGTAACAACATTAGAAACATCCCGGACGACTTGTTCAAATACACCCCGTAAGAATTTATTTCTATATATTGGTATTATCTTGCTTCATTATATTGCTATACTTATGGTCTTCAACTGAATTTGCTGTTTACAGGAAAATATATAGGCTATATATTGGACCAAATCGTCTGGATAGTTTCAATGAGGATTCCTTGAAATATTTGAAGAGAGTCTTTTCCCTGTCCCTTCAAAATATCAGTCTTACAAACGTTCCGCGACTGGACATGCCCGTAAGTGATATTAAATATCATTAAAATCAGGTTCGAAGAAGTTCCATTATGCATATTAAGTTTATATATTTATTCATTCCTATGCATGAATGGAAAGCAGGCAAACCTCCGATTAAATTTGGCGACCCCTATACTTTACATCGCCCATCGCCGCAATACAACCCCCTTTGTCAATCTTTGCTATGGCTCTGACCTTGATAGAGGAACAGGTACAAATAATCACAATTTCACATTAGTTTCCTTATCGCCTGACCATTCTCTGAGACGTACATACTACTACCTCTACTACTTGTTCTAGCGATAATTTTATTACTCCATCCGTTCAATGTCTGTTTAACTGTAGTGTTTTCTAGTATAGTGTACAGGAAATAGCGCTACGCATCTTTGTCATATACTTGTCGTTTACATCTCCCATGATAGTATAACGACAATACTGTATAGGGATATTGCACACATCTGTTATTCCCTATTAAATTGGCATTATTTGATATTCCTAGATATTGAAGTACCTGGAATTAAGTGACAATCAGATTACTGAAGTAAAGCGCGACTCATTTGTTGGATGTCCTTCACTCGAACTAATCTCGTTGGATAACAACGCTATTAGCGATATTGCACAGATAGCTTTCAGGTAAAAAGTATTTGGTACCACTACATACTAACTACAATGGCATGATTTAATCCCCTTTAGCAGCGCAAGAGGGGTAGGAATCATGCTGGAGTAGTACCAAGTCATCTACCAGCTTGATAAAAACCGACACGTGGCGGATATGCCCAAGCGGATTATATTAGATAGAAACAAATGAACCAAAATCATAATACAATAAAATATATTTTTTTATCCAAGGAGCAATTCTAAACTACGTAATATAGATCTATCAGAGAACAAGATCACTCGACTTAGGGAAGGTGTATTTGAATATGATAAGAAACGAAATCAACAACGCAGCGTGGTGGTAGAACTGTGGAGGAACAAAATATCGTGCGATTGCAGTATGAAGTGGTTTAAAGCATGGATTGAAACGGTAATTCGGTTTATTTTAGATATACAGTATATATATATATAAGTGCTGATAAGTTACTAATGGATTGTCAAGTTGGAAGAAAATGATCCAGCCACAAAAATACGCTTCCAGTGCAGAACACCACTTCGAATGTATGGCAAACGATCTGAGCTACTTTCACCTGACGACTTTGTATGTAATCCAAATGATAAGACATTCACAGGTTAGATTTTAGTTACATAGGACGAGGACCTAATTCTCAACCCACAAGTCTTAAACTTTCAAATAATATCTTTGCTTATGTACAGATGACAAATTAGAAGAAGCGATACACCTATATAAAAGTGGTCGCTGCTCCAACGACGGACTTTTGGCTCTTGTCGGGATATCATCGATACTTTCAGTATGCCTAGTAATTGTGCTTATCATGATCATTATGCTGTGGAACAACCAAAGGCGAAGGAGAGTTCTCTACGACAACATTTCCCGAACTGATTCAGAAATACGACTAACAGGAATATAAATCTGTTCTGAATTAATGAAAATATAATAAACAAGTTCCAGATTATATCCAGCTGTGTGTGATACTACCTATTTACCAAGTGTATCAGTCAGCTAATGCAATAACCAGTAACTCCTGCTAAGATGTTAACTACCAAACTATGACATTGTCCTCTACGACTTTACATACCCACCTTGCATAATTACTATCACCATCTTGACATAACAAATACTTCAGAATTAATTCTAATAAGATTCGAATTAGCGTGATGGTGGCTTTGGCCCAGGAAACGTTTAAATAATGTGTATGTGTAGTATTATGTGGTCTGTAGAGTTGACCTACCAACGATTGCAACAGAACAAAATCAAGTCGAGGTTACCACTAAAACGTAAATTGTATGTTGTTACGGTTTGACTTCCTAAAGGCAACCAACAGAAAAGTGTCAATCTGATTAGGAAGATCAAGCGAACTGTCAACTGAATACTGTCTGCCATTTGAATCAAATTTATACTTATTTCTCTGCATAGTATTTATCAGACAATCCATCCTCACCTATTGTCACAAAGTTTTCTTTGATAAAAATTACCCGTTACTGATGAAAGTTTCCTTACCACAGTTTTTCCAAAGCTGATTCACAAATATGACTAACAAGAACATAAATCTAAAAGACAAATGTACTGGATATTGTTATAATATTTTTAAATGTGAACAAGTGATGTATGAGAACTACTTCTAGCAAGATTCATTCGACCTGTAAGTAGATTCGAACCGAAATGTTGGATGCTTTGACTTCAATTCAATAGTGTATAATACACTATTCTGACCCTTATCGACCTTAGTATATGCATGTTGGTCCGATCTGAGCTCTTCCGGGCCCCCTAAAGGCTAACTGTTTGAAATTATGACTAACAAAATTGAATACTATATACTTTTAGAATTGTATGTATAAATTTGTTGTGATATTGTACGTGTATGTTAGATATGATTTCTGCTTTTATGGTATGTTGTTGTTGTCATGGTCATCTATACCGCTAAATATTCCCAAAATTCATATAGTTCAGAACGGGATTGTTCATTTTGATCGCCCATATATTACTTTAAACTTAACTTTACTTGATGCCAATGAGGAGACAACTTCAAAGAAAGATACAAATAAGATTTTTATTTTTTGTTAAAAAATATTTCACACGTCAAAATAAATAGCACAGACGCATATGTGACAGAAATAGTGTAGCGAACAACAGCGGCAGTCTGTCGTGCATGTTCTGCTAAGGCGTCATAAGTCAACCGACTCAGACCACTTTCCCACGGAAATACTAGTGTCGGAATGACCAGTTGAACAATACGTAGCCCAATTCATTGATAAAAAATAGTACAAATTTAAGGAAATCAAGTGGGAAAGTATTGCCACTATCGCACACCGTATTCCCAATCCAGTCAAACGGAGAAAGAACTGATTTGTTCACAGAGATGCCATCAGTAATGTAAACGTGGACATAGGTATGTATCAAACGTATGAAAATAAGTGTTGAGATCGGATGCGGTTAAGGATTCAGTCTCCTGAGCTGACAGATTGGATAGAATCAGTATTTACATAAGGTTACTGGAGATTTGCAACGATATCGGATTCGGGAAATTGTTCAGAAATTTCAAAACATTTCTCGCTGTACGAGATTTCTAGCGAATTTACTTTTGAAAATATCAACATAAGGTGCTAGCATAATTACGCAGTCAGCGAGGATTAGATCGGAATGCGCATTGGAATCCAGTTTAAGCGCGATAGATAAGAGGGGGGTGGGGCGTAAAATGCTGGAAAAAGCGGGGTCGAGCTAGATTGGAATTTAATCGCATTCTCAAGTAAGTACAAAAAAGGGTTGGTCCATTGACCATCGCGTTATATCCGAACTCACGTTGATCTGCGTGCGTAAAACCGGGGTCACACTATATCTAGTTTGCATTCGACTATTCTTACCACTATTTATTAATTGATTAAATACAAATACAACAAGTACAGTTGAGAATAGGTATCATTCCAATTCAAAACGAAATATTATTTCGTTGTTGTTGTTGTGGCCAGCATTGTTGTTATATTTACGAATAAATGATTTTTTATATCTAAAAGTTAATGATTTTGGCAAGTTCTATCCACGTGTTATCGAAACTACTTACGTACGACAAATTGCGCTGTAACAGTAATATTATTCACGTCAATAGTAATATTAATATATCATAAAATATCAGGGTCTACAAAGTATTTTTCGAGGCCTGCTTCCCTTCCCCGTGTAAGTCATGCTACTTATCCACTACAGGTCGAATTTATTCAACCTAACTTCAGCAATGTACGTTGTCGTTATTAGGGTCAGGTATGCACGGCCACTAATATACAGGTTCTTTCGGGACTATATTAAGGCGTTAGTGATATAGTGCGTGCGTCAGTAGACTCGGTATCGCGTGCACGAATTTGACTTCGATTTTAATATATTTGTATTTGTACGCTTCCCACTGTATGAATTTTATTTACTAATGGGAATTGCGAAAAAATTCGTACTTTTCGTACCTCAAATTTATATTCGTGTTTGAATTATATTGATTTATTCAAATTATATAAGTAATTACAAGGGATTCCAACGCATTGCGTCCATCATGACACAATTTACTAAACCAAAACTATGCCCTTATGACCTTACTTATAAAAGATCAATGTGAGTAGATTTGAACCGAATTTTTTAGAGAAATTTCATTGTTGGTGAATCTACTTAGTCAATTAACTTGAAAGATTGATAAGATTCAGCCTTAAATAAATCATTCTCTCTACGCGCTGTAAGCAGAAACCTAGCAGTACTGTTGAACAGTTACCATTGTTTCCGAAAGAGTCGAGTTCCTCAGCCAGAAATATTGGCCTTATAAAACTATTTATTATTTCCGTTCCCGGATTGTTTGTCATCTACTCCCGTGGTCGGCAGTGAGGGCGTGGAACTAGAGACGATTTTCATTCCCACTTACGAACCAAGCGAATCAGGTCGATACCACCACGATCAGTTGAGGATATTCAGCAAAGTATTATACGCATTAGATATCCCTTAATAAACTGCTTTTGGATTAGGAATAGCAATGCTATCTCGGCGTAGTTTGTACAGTATATGATTTAATCAAGAGAACATATATAGTATATGTTTATAGTTTATTTTCTCTGCGCTCTGGTTTTACTCTATCTACTGGTATCCGGTCGCATATTGCAATACGTCTAAGAATTACTAAAGATTAACTGAAGTTAAGTTGGAATCACGTGCTTCAAGTGCGGTTAACCATACTATACTCCAAACTTAAGCAGGCAAAGTCGTGTAAGTACGGAATACCCGTAGTCTACGTATATTCCCAGGATTTGAAAAGCGACAAGACAACAGCCATTTTGTCGAAAGTTAAATGTACTTTTCTGAAATTTACGAAATACTTTCTTATCACCGAGAAAACGAAGGATAATGCAGGATTGAATAGAGGTTTTAATATACTAAGCCACTGGTAAATGGTTTTCTATCTCGGTCATGTAAAAGGCTAATGCCAGATTGATTGAGAACAGCTCCCACTGTCCATTTGCTCTGACTCGAGTATAATACACAGACAAGTAGCTCAAACCATGGGTAGTTTCACTCTATGACAAGTCTATGATTAGGAATCTATTTGTAGACTCTACCAAGCCGATACCGCAACGCCGATATGGTTTACTGTTGTTGTCAATTACGTACGCCAAAACAAGAGCTTGACACCATCACTATCATTTCAAAGTATCGAGAAAGGTCAAGTAATATAGGGGTGAAATAGTAAGACAGTTTAAATTTTGGAATATGATTTTCGCAGTGGACGAGTTTCGTTAGATTTTCTAGTACTATAAACAGTATAATACATAATTATTAAATCAATGAATTGATTCGATTTTCTAGATGAATATATAAATATCCTAGCCTCGAGGAAACCAAATGAAAACTCGAAAAATGACTACATCTACTTATGGAAAAATGATTTTCATCCTTCTTATTTTTACCTGGAGTGGTAAGCTGATTTAAATTTCTACTTACAATACAAATAATTAAATAAAGCATTACATGTTGGCGAATATTGAACCGTCCCTTCTAAGAGCTTCAATTGATAGATAAAGTTTTATGTTCAGTAATCCTTTTATATTATATATAATACAGCGGTCAACCGATCGCATGGTTTCCGAATCAAAAAGGTAAACTTCGGGGAAGATTTCAAGATCCAGTGCAAGTACCAAGCACCCGAGTCCGGCCAGGAATCTTCATTAAGACCGAGATGGAGAATGCCATCAAATATCAGGAATTCTACCAGGTTTATAATGTCCCCTCCCGAGAAAGTAATCATGGGAACCACTATCGAATGGCGTAATGAGATCGTTGTGAAAGCTTCAGAGGCAGATGACAGTGGTTTGTACGAGTGCAAGCTGTCGAACGGATCTTATGACGACTATGACATACCGGCTACGGACGATATTAGTTATATTTCTAATAGTCGAACACAGAAAAAATTGAAGTCCGTCTTTGTTTCTGTTATAGGCAAGTTATACATGACTTTCTTTATCTAAGATTTCCCGTATGTTTTCACGCTAATGTTATTATTTAACTATAGGACACGCCACTCTGCTTCCAAAAACTCCAAATCTGATTGCAGTGCAAAAAGGTGCTGACTTGGTAATACCCTGTCGAATGATCAGAGAGGACGCAACAATCAGAATGACTCGGGTACCTTCCTCAATAAAGATCAACGGATCAAGGGTACTTTATAAAATTTAAACATGTTTAGTGTGTTTACTTCTGAACGTGTTTTCTTTGATGTATATTATGTCATATGTTATTATATCTTTCATTATATTTAGACATCATTTGATCCAGCTATAGGCTACATCATACACGATGTCACCGAAGAACAGGCAGGATTGTGGAAATGTAACGCCAATTATGAAAAAATAACGACAACTCGATTGATCATGGTCCATGTTTACGAAGCAGGTATACTTAAACATACAACGATCAAATATACTGTATGTAACTTTATTAGTTTCCAATATTACATTTCATGTTTTTTAGTCAATGTCGCCACAATTGGTGACATAGAGATCTATTCAACACCGAATAACGTGAATGTTGTGAACGATACAATTAGTGTTCGTTGCGAAGCTCCCTGCGAAAATGCGAATCGCGCGAAATTCCAATGGACTTTCCCGAATAACAGTAACTTGCAAACGGTAAGAAACAATAGTACGTACTAATAGATAAGTGTATTGAGAATATTGGAACCACATGTAATCACAACACATCTTCACTTGACGTATTAGAGCCTACGAAAGGAAGAAACTCGCGGGATGCTGAAACGACAAAGATATGCAACTTCTAGCTTGGAAATGAATCTTTGTTGGGGCGAAGTGAAAATACGGTCGTCGAAGCTATCGGACGCAGGAAAATATAGTTGCTCAATGACGGTTGGACATGTTACTAAAAAAGCTTCCATTGAGGTTCAAATTATGGGTAATCGATGATAACATTTTACATTTTTTTTCATCATCATCATTAATTATTTTTTAACTATAGTAATGGATTAATTATCACGGAAAATGGTATTCAACTTATTAGGTCGATCATCTAAAATATTGGAAAAAACAGTAAATTGTAAATGAATCACTGAATTCAATAACCAAATACCAAATTTTGAGTAGAACTTCTTCAGTTTAATAAAACATTACTTTCTTTTACCTATAGATATCAAATACGCCAAGCACGGGACTGGGTTTCGACTTGAGTGTAAATACGAAGTGCCAGTTGACGAAAAACACCCGACCCTTAAACCAAGATGGCGTGTACCACAACATATCTCAGATTCAACAAGACTGACCAGATTTGGACCAAATAAAACCATACATGACAACGTTATACAATGGTCCAATGAAATTCTAGTGATGGAAGCGGAAGTTGATGACAGTGGCCTGTACATATGTGAACTTTACATGGGCGATGTCAGTGACTTATCAGCAACTGACGATCCTAGCTGGATATATGGCAACTATAGCATACCAAAGGATCGAAGAGTGAGATCTGTACATGTTTCAGTATACGGTACGAACTGATCTATAAAGGATTATTGTTTTCTACTGATAACAAGTTAACATTTTTTGTATCATTTTATCGCAGACGATAAAACACTACTGACATCTGCGCCTAAGTCCATCCAGGTTGAGAAAGGTTCAGATCTTATTCTACCGTGCAGGAAAACCGTACCACAAGCACAAATTAAAATCATACGAACAGGTTCAACGTTTGAACTGAACAGGGTAGGGATTTTAAAGTGTAAATAGCACACATATGGCATAACCACATATATATAACCTAGGTCGGTGTTGTAGTCATAACATGGAAGACGAGTTTTTGGAATGAGTTAGGTCGGGTGTGAAATGAATTACCTTGAGTCAAGTTTATTCCAATCTAATCTTATGGTAAATTTGTCCAAAACATGGATGTCAGATGTTTGGACAGAGGCGCAATTTCAATGCTGGCCATAAAACCACTTTTCCCCGTAGATACGCTTCGAGAAGGAACAAGAATGCAATTTTGAAATGCAGTCTCTACTATAGGAGTATTTTTTGAGTTGCAATTCAACTCGAGACATACCGCATTCAAGTCCCAAGTCAAGTCAGATTCGAGTTAAATCGAATAACTGATATTAAGTCATGCAATAAGAAATTGAATCTCAAAACAAAATATAAAAATGATGATATTCTGATTATGATATCTTTATTCTAGATTCGTGAAGAACCAGGTGTTGGTTACAGACTGTCCCGCGCTTCGGACATAGATAGCGGATTATGGAAATGTCAGGCCAGTTATCGTGGAATTAATAGCAGTCGACTATTCATAGTTCGAGTATATACAAGTAACTTCAATATTAATTCACATATATTTCATATATATCCAACAACTAGAACGTTTGAGAATCTTATACAGATAAATTATTTTATGTCTCATTAATATTATTTTAGGCACTGGACCTGATATAGGCGACGTGGAAATATACACGGTTCCCGGGAACAAATTCTTGGTAAACAACACAGTTCTTGTGAGATGCGAAGTCTTGTGCGAAAAGAGCAAACGCTTTCAGTTAGACTGGTCATATCCAAGAAAGGATGATTTATCAGTAGCGGAATGGTACGAAGTCACGTATGGACGAATACAAAAGGAAAAACCACGCAAAATCCATCCTAAGATTCCTATTTTACCCTTGAAACCAACCGAGACACAAGATGTTTGGTGGAGCGACATTCAGATATGGCGTTCGCAATTGACAGATGCTGGGGAATACTCATGCATTGTGACATCAAGTGAAATTTCAAGAAAGGCTTCGACATATATTCAAGTGATAGGTGAGTGGAAGCAATTCGGACAAACGGGATCCTGTCTTTTAATTTTACTTTTATACCTATTCAGGGCTGGCTTCCTGCTAATTTAGCCAATTAGCCCTAACTGGGTCCCGCGCTAGGGTAATTTAAAATGTGGTTATTGTTTCATTTGGTCCGTGCATCTACTTCGGCCGGTCTTGTACTTTCACTATAAATGTAAATCTTGACCAGATGGCAGGATTCAACAATCACGGCAATAAAGTATTTTACTTTATACCTAGAATCTTCATATATCCGCATAATATATCCCCAACAACAGGAAAATACAACCATGAGGACGGTGGAAGGTGTGGAAGGCTACAGGACTGAAATAACATTCGAAGTCAGTATTACTGTATAAATGAATAACACATCTGAATATTTCACTGCTCTAATACAGTACTAATAGTTCTGATACTGTTAGTTAATATGTTAGTATATTTTCAACGAAAGAAAGAATCATAAGATCGCATTCGTGTGATTAGTGGAACCCGCTCTCACAATAGTCATAAAAACTACTTACACCTAAGCGCCCACAACGGTGCTGTAAACGTGCTGACAATCAACCTATAAATCATTTAGATCGAGGCATTTCCTCTTCCCGCATTCCAATGGTTCAAAAACGGAAAATTCGTCAACGAAAATGAAACCATCATGATGGTAACTGTCGAAAAGGGATCGGAAAACACGCGCTTCCGAACGTCGCTCATTTTCAAAGACATCAAAGAGCAAGACATGGGAATATACGAAATTAGGATCAGTGCGCTGAGCAAATACGAAATGTTACCAACAAATGTGACTGTTCGAGGTACACATAACAGAGATTCAAATTTTTGAGCTTTGTTGTACCATATATATTCAACTATATTTCGTATATGGAGGTAAATGCTTTTCGTTTTGCAGCGCCCAGCTCGCCAAAGATGAAAGGGCCTTTAACACTAGAATCAACATCTGTGAAAATAGGCGATGACATTCTGTTATCATGTGATGCAGAAGGCGGGCCAGAACCGACAGTCCATTGGTTTCATGACTCCACGCTTTTATCAGGTACTATCAATAAATAAGAATTGTTTGTAAAATCGAAATGTACTGCTAAGGTAAATTCAGATTTTTGTAACTATTCACAATATTTAGTCTTTGTGTTGTGGGCTTGTGGAGTACTACTGATATTGTGACCTCAATTAATATTGTATTACTTTTGTCGAATACTTTGTCCATATATAGCATGTAATATTCTATTTTGCAGAAAATTTCACTCTTCATTCGTTGGAACGTGTCAAGCTAGAGGACGCAGGAAATTATACTTGTGTAGCTACGAACGATTTAGGTCAAGCTACTCAAAGCGTCTTTCTCCATATAAAGGGTAAAAAAGACGATGCTTGTAGTATTTTACTTGGCTTTCCAACACGATGCGAGTGCTCTAGAATTTTACTTGGCTTCCCAACACGATTATAACAATTTTTACTTTTAATTTCAGATCCAAATCAGAAGTTTACGATAGGATTTGCTACTGGATCAACAATTTTGCTGGTTGTACTCGTATATGTGGGCACCCTGCTCTTTATTAAATTACGAAAAATCAAGACGGTATATATAATCGAGTTTCCATCACAAAAGTTAGAAGGAAATATTTGACGCTTTTGTTCATTACTAGATAAAAGAACGAATGGCTGAGGCACAGCGATACTTGGTCCCGATTCTCGACCCGAAGGAAATGCCCCTTGAAGAGCAAGAAGAACGACTTTCGTACGATCCTAAGAAATGGGAGATTCCGAGAGACAGACTGAAATTTGGGAAAACTTTAGGCCGAGGCGCGTTCGGAAGAGTTGTTCAAGCAACTGCGTTCGACATTAACAAATCATCGTCATGCAAAACAGTCGCTGTTAAGATGCTAAAAGGTGAGGACGATTTGTTGTATTTTGAAAAAGCGAGCGAGGGAATATAATGTCTTTCAACAACCATAACTTTGAGCAGGTAAACCAATGATAGATTCTCCAATATTTTTTATCTTTAAGCATTCTCCACATATATTAGAACTGATGAAACTGCGTCCTGGTTTAAGCTACGAAATAACTTCTTAAGGAATCGATTACCAAACAATGTTGTAGGTAGAGTATTAAATAATCTTGCCAAGTCCCAATCTTTCATCGATACGAAATTATCAAGAATTAAAAAAGCTCAGATAATCAACTGTTCAACAACTAATGAGCTATTTACTATATTTCTGGCTCCGGGAGGTCTGCAAAACCGTAATAGGAAATAGGTACCTGAAGGGGGTGAGAGTTTGAAAATAACTGAAAATAGCTTTTTTTCTGCTTATGCATGTGTCCGTGAAATTAGCACCTGCTTTCGGTTGTATTCTTTGAAAAGCAGATGAAATTTAGTTTAGGCAACATTTCAAAAGTTCTCTTCATTGTCCAGTAAGAAAATGAGCTCACAGGAAGCTATTAAAATTATAACACTTAACATCTTAATGCCAAAAGGAGGTTGTTTAAAACATAAAAATTTCAAATTTTATAGCAACTCAAAGACTGGCTTGTCTTTAAAATATTAACATTACTTATCTATTACGAATAGATATTAGATCTTAGTAAAAATGATACTAGATTAATGTAAATACAATGGGAAAATCTATTAATCAGGTCTCAAAGCTTTCAGTATACTTCCCCAGTAAAAATGTCATACAACATGTCATACGACGTTCATAGTAGATTAGTGGTCTCTTAAAATACCAAAGCTTCGAATTGTTTACACAACATAACTGTTGATGCAAGGTGTTCATTCAATGAATCAAGCGCTCAACGGAAAACAGACTTCTATTTTAATGTGGCGCCAATTCACTCAATATTGTAAGGTCATTTCCTAGTTTCCCACTTCAAGTCACCTCATATTATTGAGCATTAACCATTGCATTATATATTATCAAGTTTAATACAGATTTTCTCGAGTTGTCTGGAATAAGCACGGAACTATATATCAGTTATTATTATCTATTGACAAATTTACAACACATCAATTTGAAACATTACACTCTCCTCCAACTTAATAAATGAGACGTATCTAATGAATTTGCAAATTATCATTTTAGCTGGTTCACGAAGCTGTGAATACAGAGCTTTGATGTCAGAACTGAAGATCTTAATCCACCTTGGTCCTCATCTCAATATTGTCAATTTACTTGGAGCATGTACAACAAAAGATGGTATATATACCTTTCCTAGTTGTGATCACTATTCAGAGTATAAAATCACATTACCAAATTCAACTTCTCTTGTATTAGGTCCTCTTATGATTGTGGTTGAATACTGCCGCTATGGGAATTTATCAAACTATCTGAGAAGCATGCGAGACCGTTATGTTGGACACACACAAAAACAAAGGGTTGGAAGTAGAGATGAGGACACTGATGGAGTTCTCCATGAGAGGAAAGGATCCTCGGAAGATGAAGGAGATACGACAGATGTAGCATCTGTCTCTGGTGAAAGTGCTTTTGTTGATTGCACTGATGGGCCAAGGTAAATAACAAATTTACATGCAATTATTTCCAGTACAACTAACTGCAAAGTTTCTTCATTCAGAAGTCAAACATGGGCGAAGGGAAATAAAAGAGACAGCACAACTTCATGTGTGAGCATATCTGATACCATCGTCTCTGAAGATGACATAGCGCAAAAGAAAAATCGATTACCGTCCAGGTAATATTAAAAAAATACTTCTTCAGGAAAAACGAATGGAAACTGATTTCTAAAATACAATTTCAGCGATTGCGAAGGGGCTAACAGCATGAAAAGAGGGAAAAGAAGTGATGAAGACAAAGATCCAGATGAAAAGACATCTCTTGCTACAGTTGATCTTCTATCATACAGCTTGCAAGTTGCAAGAGGAATGGAATTTCTTTCATCAAAGCTGGTAAGGACACACAACATTACAACACAACTAAACAACCACTAATACACCTTTATCCCATATCATCTCAACAGTTAAGATCTAGTACCGCAAAAAACCTTCGATTAACTGATATTTGAGTTTACGTAATAGGAGACAAACAGAATTTGGCAGTCTCCCAGGCGCCACACGTTTCCTATGATTGTTCTGGGGTACTGGTAACTTTTTTATGACGTCAGATCGGTGGGAAATACGAAACCTGAGCTGATTTCATTTCCTTTATTACCCAGTGCACAGAAATGTGTACTGTCATGCACAATTTATTTCTCTGAAGGTAACAACAAGTTATTCTTCATTTCCATGACACCTCGAACAAGCAAAATGGTCATTAGGTATCGATCGCCAGCAAGTTCAAATTGCTCAATTAATAATTGCGATTAGATCTATATCCTGCTGTGAATGATGTCAATTTGGAACTACTTTAATTGGATCTGATTGCTGTACTAATTTCAGTGAATTGGCAAATCGAACATTTTGGATAAAATCCATATTAATCATAATAAGCATATTGCCAATTATAGCTAGGATTGATGAGTTTCTAGCTTATTTTGAATAACATGTAACAGGATTTCATATTCGGCCATTACTCTTGTCAGACAACAGGAAATGAAAAATAACAATCCAGTCTTGTCGGCGCTAGTCAATCTAATAATAATGCATAATATAAATTAGACCTGGTCCTTGCTACATAAGATCGCATACGGGAATATGATAGCAACGGATATCGCTAAATTCGCCCATCACTAGTTATCACAACAGGATGGTATTGGACTTTTTATATTGTTATTCAGTGTATTCACCGAGACTTGGCTGCTAGAAATATCCTACTTTCCGATTACCAAGTGGTCAAAATATGTGATTTCGGCTTAGCGAGGGATGTGTACAAGGACCCGGATTACGTAAGAAGTGGAGATGCAAGATTACCACTGAAGTGGATGGCTCCTGAATCGATTTTTGACAAAATCTACTCGGCCAAGAGTGATGTGTGAGTAGCCATAATTAACAAAATGCTGTATTTTCTAACAAACAACCTGACACCCACCAGCATCATGAATTTGTCTTACGATAATATTTTAGGTGGTCTTATGGAGTTTTACTATGGGAAATTTTCTCGCTTGGTGCCTCACCCTACCCTGGGATTCAGATTGATGAAGACTTTTGCCACAAACTGAAAAGAGGAGTTAGAATGAGAAAGCCACAATATTCGATAGATCAGATGTAAGTGTGATAAAATATTGAGAATATCGCAATCCATGCAACAAGATGCAAATGATTTTTTAAATATCTAGCTATTCTGCAATGCTGGCTTGCTGGGCAAACACACCTGAGGAACGACCAACATTCACAAGACTTGCTGAAGAAATCAGCGATATACTTCAAAATGAAGCTGAACACGTAGGGCTGCTTTTTTAATTTGAGGCACATGTAATAATACCATTATTGTTTAACTTCACATGTATATTTATAGGAATATTTGGATGTGCTAAAAATATTTGAAACGAACATGGAAGGGAAGATGCAACGAGGTGTTAAACCTGTACAAGAACCAGATGAAACATTTGAAGAACTTAAAATTGATGAGAAAGAGGACAGGAAACAGGCCCTTATCACTGCAGTAGACTACACTGACATTGATATGAAGGTAACCTAGATTTTCCTGCATCTCTAGCAAAACAGTAGTAATTTAAAAATATTTGGTATCGAAATTAATATCTCTTCAAATAATTTAAGGCAAGTGTGCTAGAGAAAAAACAAGAAGCTGAGGAAGATGCTTGCACTTCAGCCAGCTGTGCAGAATTTGATTCCAGGCACAATGTTGTTTGTATTGATATCGAGACACCGAATGAGAGAACAAGACTAGTGTCAGGTAGATCTTACTTTCTAAAACCTTATCATATGCCCCATACATTTTATTTATTAAATAGAATCCAGTCATTTTGATGGATAGATATCAATGCAAGGACTTTTTTTTATAATTTCAGCCATTAATGATTCACTTTACAAAAAATTGTATCATGTATTTGTAATTATTATAACATCACTACCCCTACTACTCCTAGTGTGATGCATCCCATTCAACATTTAATGTAAAAGTCTTTTGAGAGATTTAGTCTTCAATTATTAACACATTCTTTAATTCAGATGAAAGCCTTAATGACAGCGGAATGTGCGACAGCAACGAACAAAATTCCATATACCCTGAAACTTGTAGCTCTCACTCATTGAATGGAAATTATTCTTCCAACTTAGCCTGTGAAAGTCCGCCTTCTTACACAACTGTTATCCAAGAGCTAAAATGAAAAGATAACTTGTACTAACAACACAAAACTTGCTGCTGGAACAGCTGACTAAGGAGCAAAGACCAAGTCACAAACCCACATAACAACTGAAGTAGGCAGCAAATGAAAAAAATGGTAGCATTTATTTCTTGTCTTCCAACTAAGACAATATTACAAAGCTACAACATTCCATCAACAACGGATGGATTATTAACTTACAATGGATTAAAACTTGCACTCCAGCAGCCACAGAATACGAGCCATGCATACTGTTGAGGCTGTGTAATTAATATTTACAATCAAAACGCAGATTTAGAAACATTTACGTGCTACATACAGACCATCAAAAAAGGTCAATTTAATCTACAGAGTTTGGTATTTATATACTAACTTATTTTAAGAACTCGGGTATTGTCTTGCATGCATTGATAATACAACTGTATCAATCAATACCTATGTTAACAAGTTGTAACGGTTAAAAGTAGGCTCGACTTGTGCCAAACTTTTGATGTAGAATATTATAGAAATCTACAAAATTTATTGTGACATTGTTAACATTGCTCACATCCAACTCAACCTTCATTCACAACTACTAACCAGGAATTTAACTGGCCGCACTACAATTATGTAGCATACCAAATAGTCAATACTTCCGAATACAGAAAGTAACAAATCTTACCATCAACACCCTTCATCCCGTCTATTTATTTCTACGGTCTACACAGATATCACCATATGTAAATATTATTAACTACTTGTGGTTTGTAAATTTTTTATTTATTTGCTTGTAGTTTTAGTTATTTTACTTATATTACCAAAATCAGTTCCCAATCATATGCTGCCACACATTTAAATCACTATGTATAATATAATGTGACACATGAATTTTAAATAGTATGTCAAGTACCTCCAGGCATTGCTAAAACACAAGACAAGTTAGTCGCCTCCTACGACACACTGGCTAAACAGTATTTTTTGACTGGTCATATATGGCATTAAGGCAAGAAGTTACTAACTTCTTTCAACAAATATACATGAAAATTTTCTTTTGATGCTGCATGAACTTTTCCGACCCACAATTTGTTCTATTTAACTTATTTTATTGTTTTTTCCAGAATTGTGCATGTGATTACACAAAACTCTATTTACTTCCAATGATAGTAGCAATAATCAATAAGACTTGTTTTTATTGTATTAGAACTTATACTGTAAAATATTTCTTGATAACATGTAAATAAAGAGGTTGCCGATATTCTTCGCAGTAAAAAGAATCATCATCCATCAAGCATGTATAACTTAGGTTTCCGACGACATATTGTTGCATTTGCCATGTACTTAGTGTTTTAATGTCGCACATGGTATAGGTAATATTAGTGATACCTTCAGCTTTCAAATTTTACAACAGCTTCCTGTCATAAAGGAAATAATATAATCTTTAGAATACATAGCCCAGTTGAACCAAAATGTTGTGTTGTCATACCTCAAATGTTGAGAGTACATGTTGGCAGGTTTGCAATAAATCCTCCAAGCCCTTCCGTAAAATATCAGAGGGCAAACTGCCTGCATAGGAAATTTTATTGGTATCAGCATTTTGATAAGTTTGTTAACATTATGTAAGTTCATGTGCCTCAAGCTGAAGTCAGGGAAATGTTTCAATTCAGTATACGATCAAGAATGAACCTTGAATTATTTTCAAAATAATCGTAAACAAGGCGATACATCTGTCCATCATAAAATTACCATGTAATACTATTTTTACTCATCACCTACCCTTCCAGTGATCCAGTAACAAGGGACTTTAAATAATGGATTTTCAATTTACAAGCAAGTTCCAGGATTCCCGAAAGTGACGTATATATAAAATACAATATAATTTCACCTCTTGTCTGTATCCTTATATTAACCTTATTCTCAGCAGGGTGAGGTATCGAGTAACCACAAAATTCAACTTCTGGGCTACAGAAAACATGACATTAAACAATTATATACACGGAACTGAGTAATGACAATCGCCGTCAGATTATATAAAATCTGACTTTTTCATTATAATGTATCTGACAGCATTTCCAAGTGTGTGATCTTCATTGTAAAGAACAAATGTGCAACAAGTATCTCCACTTTCACCTTCGAGCTGAAAGAATGAAAAAGAGCGAAGAATGTAATTTTAGGCGAAACGCCATCTTCCATATTATTTCTTAATCTAAACTGATGTTAACATCTTTAACATCCGATGTTCGAGTTCAAGATGGCTTAAGCTCCCACCATTTCAATATATCTAACAACCTTTGAAATTGCAGGACACTAAATTAGAGAACAGGAACAGCAAGTAACAAAATTACAAGAAAGAATGGGAAGTAGAAAATGTACAAACTAATCTCAAGCGGTGAGGGATAGGATAGGGAATTTTCGCTTTTCTGTCGTGTAGCATTCAATTCCAGATCATGCAACTGGATCGTGGTACATATCATGACGTTCCCTATACACATGTCATAACGGATATATGTCGAGCTGCTTAGACCCCTTCTCACACTGACCATGTAGCAATAAGCACCAGTTATTTCAGTAGTAGAAAATATTTAACTGCAGCTGGGTTTCTGCAATGAATTGCCTTAGCATAATGAACGGACACAGTATCATCAGACGGATACCAATAACTACGGAGTACAACAGACAGCATCTTTAATCAATCAATTAACCAGTCTACGCAACCTACATACACTGAAAATATAGTAAAGTAAATATCACAACTCACGGGTTCTATTTCCAATTTTGTGGATGAAATCGGAGGTGTCATACCTTCAGGAGTAGTCAAGGGAGCAAACTATGTAACTAAATACGGTAATTAAACTGCTGCTACTACTAACAAATAAATTAATTTTGAAAAACCACGTGTTTACTTATTCGACCTATGACATATAACCCATTCGACCTCACTATGATCGGTTTCAGAAATCCAGCTAAATAAGATATTTACGAGGTAGACATTATTAACCCTTTCGTTACAACCCCATTCGCACACTAAATAGAGCAACGCATCGTCCATTTCAAACAGAAAGTACGCTTTAATCAGAAAAAGAATTAAGAACCGAGTTCATACATGTGACTTTTTTCTGTTTGTTCTCTCCGCTGAATATATACGTCAAAAATCAAACTTTACGACATGTTGTAGGCATAGACAGAATACGGTAAACAAATAATAATCTGAGAATCGGCTTATAGACGCAATATCTTTGTAATATAGTATTATATATATATACAGTAACATCAAATGAGAATTGAATATAGGAATCCATTTTTATCACACTTTAAAAAAGGTCTACTATCATATATGGCGTAAATTACCCAACCGTTGACCTAGCAATAGACCCTTATAGAATATCCACGTACTTTATTGCAATATGTCAGTGAAATAAAAAATAAAAACGGAAATTTACAACCTGTCTTATCTGCCTGCTTATAAAGCTAACTGATTGGGGCGGGGCAATACAAAAAAATATACCGGCGCGATATAGAAATTTTTTTAGCTGTTTTGTTTAAGCTATACCTTGTACCGTATAACACAAAACTCGGGGAGCCTTATAGGATTTGAATATTTACGTGAGAAAAAAATAATTGAGGATTTGCAATACACTACAAATGACTGGTTCCCTCCTATACTGTCACTCGTGCCGAAGAATTTTTGAAACGGGTACTGTTGATCTCGCATATTTTAACGTTACCAATTACAATAGAACTCTTACTTTTCTAAGCAACACGGCAGGACTAAAACTTCTAACTTTCCAGACGCTCAAACTTTAAGGATCCGACTAATTGAAATCGATTCTAACGAATGCCCACCAAGTTTAAGAAAGCATTCAGGAGCTTCTTCTCGGAAATGTTTCATTAGATTATCTCTACTCTGATATTTGAGTGAGTTAAGTATTATTACTATTATTATCAAATATTAATTATTAAATAACCAAGGCTATGAGAAGCAGATAAAAGTCTGAAAACATGAAAAGTCTAAAAATAAGCATTGAAAAATATCTGCTAGGATTGACCTGCCTGTCCAATAAAGTAAGCTAGATGCACAATTTTTTTCTGTATAGTTATATTTTGTGTATGGAAGAAACTCTTGATTATTACTGGTCAACCTGCTTGTGTGCTAAATATCACCCTTGTTGGGGGTGAAAAAACGAGGGTAGTTTTTTTGTAAAGTGATAATCGACGCGAGGGCTGTTTATGGTTCGTTCCGGCTTGTCCGACTGTCTTGAATTAGCATGAAAATATACACAAGAAAAATATTAAGATATCTCAACCCGCCGTGTTGCTGTCTACGTTAGCCTAAAAACCAGGCCTTGGTGTAACAT
>QXVX01006192.1:0-48397 GCA_013436065.1 Halocynthia aurantium
AGGTTGTTTATGGGTCCTCTCTTCGGTTTTACGCCACTTACCCAAATACGAAGCATGTTCTGTAGATAACCACATGTAAGCAAATAACAAAAGCGTAAGCAACATATATATACTATGTGAAACCGTTATAGGCAGCTTTATGACGACGTCGACAACTTTTCCATGTAGCTTTTTGAAGCCGCATTGCAGGCAATTTGATATGGCGCCCTTTCAGTTGTTGAAACAGTTTCAACGCATGGCAGCACAAATAGAATGCATACCTGTTTCGGAACTAAAATTGCTTTAGGGTTGAAAATTCTCAATCTTTGTTTTCAAATCCAGTATTACAACTAACCAAATAGAAAATAAAACTGTATTGTATTGAGTTTCCTGTAGCAATTCCGCTACAAAATTGCATCTAAATTATAGCATTCATCAAATATCTTAGCAATCCTTCAGGTATGCTATTCTATAGCAATATATCCCATCGCCCAAAGGTCCTGTGATTGAATTGTACGTTGGAGTAGACATTTTCTGGACTTTTATTTCTTCCCATGTTACTAGCAGGCTTCTCAGAATACTTATATATATTGAAATGACTATGGACTTATATTATTCCTCGTACTGGACTTAGTAAAATAACGAAGATAAAGCATATGTACACACTCATGAAACACAAAGTAAAAATCGTGAAAGGATGTATGGATGAAACTTTGCTTCACGTTCCTTGCCTAAAATCAAAAGCGAGCAGCAGCCTTTCTAAAAGATGTCGGATGCAGTTAATGACGTATTGAGCGATTGGCTGGAAGATTTGCAGTGGAATAGTAAAAAACTTGCAGGTGAAATACCTGGATGTACTCTTTATTATTTCCTTCAATGATGCAAGAGCCGCTGTTTCAAAGTACTTCATTCATAGTTTGCGCCATAATTTCGTCTTTTGGGCTTTGAACGAAAACTTGGACATATTTGTCAAAAAACCTCGCTCCACTCCACTTAAACTCGCTCGCTACCTCACTGATATCAGTAAAAACATTGATAAATACCTTGAGAGAAGGTATCGAGTCAGTATTTATATTAGGATGTGTATTGCAATGATTAGTTAACGCTTGTAATATAGGTATTTCCTTAGATGAGAGGAATGCTGTGTACTGTATGTGGATTCTGCGATGATTATAGCCTACGTGTACTTTTTTATTAGAAAATTGATGGTTTTTAGCTATACTTCTACCTATTCTCCATCTCAACATAACAACGTTGTGAAGTTATGATATAAAATCAGTACTAATAATGTATTCATGGCTTAAAATCATTCAATAATATTTTGTAGAAATACCATGATGTAGTATGTTTTTTCCGTGGTTCAGGTTCTATGATGTTGTGTATCGAAAGATAGGATTGTTGGATCCAAGTGACCCGTCGGTACCGCCTCACTAAGCCTCGAAACTGCTTGATAAACCTAAACTGGTCCCACGGGTTTCAGGTCATTACATCCCAAGTGGATTACGCAGAAAGGCTTCACATTATTCCGCGTGTATTGTGGCAATTCAGTTATTTGGCGCGATTTCAATGACATAGTTTCACAGTGCGCGGTTGAACGTAAACTACCAACAAAACTTTTGTCAGTGGTGTAAAGTAGTGGAGCATCGGTGCATAGGTCCTTTGTTTAAATTTCAATTCAGTCACACATACGTGACAACCAAGTAGTGAGAGTTTAATTAAAAATTGCTGTTCAGAATTTATAAAATTTCAACTCTCATGAGAATCGTGGTAGCAGAGGAAATTTTACTGTGAACTTCAGCAAGTACATGTACATTCGATTTTTTTGTCTTTTATATCCTACTTAGCTGGAAATTTCAACAGTATAGATATTCAATTTCATTCAGCATATTTCGTGCCGAGAATCGGATTATCGGGATAGTTTATTTATATGGTTCATGAGTATATTCGCTAAATCTAATTTCCTCGAATTTGTAAGGCATTCTTAACAATACATCTCTTTTTAATTTCGTGAAAACTATATCGCGATATTGTACTTGTTTGTTTTCGCTGCGAAAATCTGCTTTCACGGTTCAGTTATTTATGATTTCCACGCCGTTAAAATTCTTCCTTATTTTCAACATCCTGTCTCTGAAAATCATTGGTCGCTGTTGTTCGCTTCGTTGCAAGTAAAAGAAAATCATCGATCAGCGTAGAAACGTCTTCATTGCAATTCATTGTCATTTAACGTGAAGTAATGAGGCAGCAAAAATCGCTGTATTTTCAAGATTTTATTTTCCTTACGCGATAATTGTCACAGTATTGCCACATATACCTGAACATTTTCGTTAATCGTTAAATCCGCTTGATATTGGTACTGAATACTAATTAAAGATACCAATACAAAATGTTTAAAAACATTACGGAATTACTGCAAAATCGAGGACCTTTACTACTAAGACGACCCTTACTTAACCAAAAATGTGATTAGTAGTAGCTGCGTATTTTCGGATAAAACAGGTGGCATGGACACCTATGAAATACCTTACTGGTTTACCCGTCTACGAAGACGGAGAAATACATCTCGTCTAGGTGATCCACGTTCAGGAGCATTTCTTTATTTACAGTATACAGTACTGTTTATCTTTGTGTTATTGTCATAGCTTTTCTGAACACCAAATTCTTCTACACGTCGGATAAAAACACATGTCAATTAGGATTTGAACATTCTTTTCGGCAAAATTAAAAATAGGTTTATGGAGGGTGGTCCATGGAATAATATTCATAATGTTAATTATGTTATGTTAGACTTCGTTGCAGTGATGCGCAATTGTGTCATTGGATGAAATAGTAAATGATAAACACAGTGCTTCCAAAAGTTCAAATAGTCGCCCTTACTGGAGAACACAGTTCGAACTGCTTTCGATGTATGACACGCCCTGCAGAACCTTTACGTTTTATTACTTGCATCATTAGCAAGATGATAATTCACTAGTCATCGTCGTTCGTCTGCTTCAGTGTCATAGTAAGGTTTAAAGGTGCATTTCTTACAACCTCAGACCCGTCTAAGTGCTTGATTTCGTTAATATCAGCTTAACCGAACAAACGCAGTTCTATACTTATGAAGGAAAAACACATCTCCGTTATTTAACATATGCCGACACCGTGACTACGAATGAGTTCACCGTAAGGTTGTCAGAGCACAGTAGCTTATAAATTAGTTCACTACTCTTTTATAGGTAGCACTTTTGAACGATTTAAAGTGCCTTTCTTCTATCAGTCAATCCACAGAAGGATCGCATTTCGAATGGCTCTTCATCATTGAGTATAGGAACTGTTTTTTTCCAAACTTTCCTTTTAATAAGTAACCATACAATAATTATTAGGAGAAAATGATTGAAAACTGAAAAATCATTTTGTAAAAGTCTTGGAAATTAATTTATTATATATTCGCAAAGACTCTACGTAGTCTGTTATATCATACAGTATATGCATTTTACGTCTATAGGGTACATACTAAACATGTATTTTTGAGTTTTTTCTAAATTGTTGACGATTCCCCGACCCTATTGTATATTGACCATTAGCAATCTTTACCCAAACGAGAAATTAATTCTGGTTGCGGTGCAACTGCCTTGTAAAAATTATAAACGCGATATTATTTGAACTATGTTGATCTATATTTTCACTAACCCTTGCATTTGCCTGATACATTCGTACGCTACGTAAATATTCCAATATTTTCTCAATTACGTTATTTCTTTTGTTATCTAACTTTTCTCTGCCAACGTTTAGTAGTGCGACATTATGGTATCATTCTTTTTGCAGAAGAGGATGACGAGCGGCTTCGGATGCAAAAACATGCAGGCCGAGGCCGACGTGGTGCGATCGGTCCACCCGATTATCGACCTCCGAGCTGCGGAACGCCACTAGGTGGGTTTTTCATTACATGATTGTTCATTGATTTCGTGTTTTCTTTCGTCTCGTAATCTGACTTTCGAAAGTCGTCACTTCCTTTCCGATGAGTGTCGAAATCATGTTAGTCATGGTCCGATCTAACAATACGAAAACGTCCTACTTAAGCGCACACACTCACCAAGTGGGTAATTTGACTGGAAATATATCACGGAGAAAAATATTTCTTTAAAAAGTTATTTCTAATTAACCAGCATGGGGCAAAGTTACCAGTTTCATGGTATAAGCATCAATGACTGATAAGCCGACCACAAGTATGTCGGCATTCTACAGCTTTTACCATGTTACAGAAACTTTTGAGCGAAATACCGTCAAACTGAAGTCTCACCAAATTTTAAATGCCTGGGAGATGTAGGCGAGAAATTAGATTAGGGGTGGATTTTGCTAACCCTTATCGTCTTGTTGAATACTAACCCTCCAGCTCGTAGTTTTATCACTGAATGGTTTCCGAATAGCAACTGAGTGCGTCTCAGTGCTGTGAAATTGGCCTTGAATTTTATATTTATTGTGAATCTTGTATATGACGTCATTACAATTCATGGTTCCGTGATCGACCTCAGAATCCTGCGTCGGCTTCCATCTCTAAATAAAATTAATGCTAATCTTATCCACTTAACTTTTTCAATTGATTCGTCACGCTCAATCAAAATATGCTAAGGCTGTGAGGTGGTACACCGCTGTATCGTAGGCTGAAATTGTTTTTCTTCATTTTAGTTTTTATCCGTATAATTTAGATTATCACATTACACAGTGGATTTTTCCTAAAATTAATAAGTCAAATTTATTTTTCAACATTCTTAACTCCATTAACTGGAGGAATTAAATGGAGGAAATACATGTACCAATGGTAGAACTGAACTGGTCCAAAGGACTGTTTGGGCTTTCAACCTTTTGAAAATGGCCATATATAGGGGTAACGCTGATATTTATACCACATCCTCGGTAATGCAAATACGACATGCTAACGATGATTGACGAATGTTTGTTTCCAACACTGATTGCAGGAAAAATTACTGAGGAAGAACAAACCAGATCACCACAGATCAAAAGGCAACCAAGTGAAGAAAGAGAACTAGCAAAACGTGAGAGTTCTATTGCCTTTAAGATGAAAGTCGGCTTTCCCTTTAACATTAAAAAATATTACTTTGCAAGACTGGTCGTACCTTTTGGAGATATCGTTTACATAAAAATTTCCGCGTATATTTTTTACTGCAATACCGATTAATGTGGAATAAGCTACAGAATAAATGTCTCTCGTAAAATAACGTATAAAATATAATGGTATGGGTATAGTTGGTATCAGTACATAAAATTAAATTATGTAGGTGAGGGAGTACTACAGTGAATTAAGGTTAGTGGTAATGACATAGCCTTAAACAATGAGAATTTCTTTTGTGACTTCTTTCCATGTCTTTGACTATCATTTCTGGCATTTGCTATTTAGACTAAGCGCACAGGGTCTAGCAAAAGTAGCATGTACAAGGGGCCAGTACGTATGTGTCGGATTAACATACCGGAGTTGCAGCGGCGGCGCGGCGTCCACTGTAGATGAAAAAATAATTATGGCGTGTACGTTTCCCGTTCAAGTTATTTTCCATTTATGAATCCACTGGCGTTTATTTCTAAATACTGTTCGCGTATCCTTTCGTACGAATTGAGCAATATGCTGTGTTCACCGGTTAGCGCATGCAATGCATAATTCCTCGTTCGTACTCCCATCCGCGGCTGGCAATTTCTTGATTCACCTACGCTCTATCAACCGGTACGAAACAGGACTGAGAAAACTGTTTTCTGATTTCTGCCTTCGCCTTCTGCTGAAAGTGCATTGTTACCCTGACGCCGATTACTTACGAACGATAAGTGGCTGTTGAACCGCACCATTTTCATCTACTCATTGCGGCATAATTTCGTATTAGATCTAAGGATTTGTAGGGAAAAATCTTGTGAATGTTTATTCGCGTTGGATAGCGGTTTGAAAGAGACAACTGCGTTGCGCGAAGATTGTGCTGATTGATTAAATTGTTGTCTGCAGAGAACGTATCCAATTCGCGCCGCAACAACGTGGATGTGGGACATTCATTATCTCATCACGAAACCAACAACAAGCACTCCTTTATCGCGCCTGCTGTACCGGGTGATAAAACTCGAAATAATGAACAAGGAGGTAAAAGCAATATTCGTTGTGTTAGGTTGCAAAGATGCAAGACAACTTTATTACCTTTCTCACTTCAGCCTCCCATCGGTTACGGCGTTTTAATTTAAGAGGAAGGCGCAATACAAATACTAACCCAGAATTCCCGCGTATACTTCACTTTTGTAGCAATGTTTTTTACTGGATATTATTTGTTGCTAAAGTTTTTGCTATAAACAATGGATTATGGTCTAGATCCAGACAGTTTGACGACGCTGGGTTATTTGACGTCGTCTCAGATAAATGCTGATACAGCTTTTTGTGGGACTTGATGTAGCTAACCATGTGTATATCAACAGCACTTCCTTGAAAATTTATTACCCGGAATTTCTCCGCTTTAATGGTTTACATTTAGGTTGAAGCGATACGATTTTATTTCATCTTCGAACTTTTCTGCTTTCACTGCAAGTTATTAGCATAAGCAGTATTCCACGATAATTGATGGGTGACCTCTACTTGGATGACCAATAAATGTATGGGTTCAGTTCCTGCCTGACTGTATTCAAATAAATATGATCTTTCTCTACATTTGTCATTTCCTCACAATTTACGAAATGTCATATTTTATTAGAAGTAATATTCGTTAGGATAAAATATTAATATTGTAAAGATTGTTATTATTTATTATTTATAGCATTCCACCTGGCCTGGGTCAATTAAAATCTCTCAACATGCTACACACTGCTGTAGTGCCCATCCACTCATTACTGACGTGTGTTTTTATATTCATCAGTGCCAATGAAATATGATTCAGCAAGCAAAAGTGTTAGATTTACACAATTTTCAATTAGGCACTTTTAACTTTCTCAGGATCAGATCATCATCTGCCGTTAAGTTATGTGCAACCTCACATCCCCTTGGATTCTCAGATCAGAGAAGGAAGATATCCTTTTGATCCCAGGCAGCTGAACATACATAGGTAATCGTTTATATTAATAAACCAGATAATATTGTAATATACTTTGCAGAATGCTTTACCGATATCTTTGTTACAGTGATCCTGGTATAAGTGGCAGTCCTGTGTTGTCAGATATACCTTTCATTCCTATGTCTCCCCACTCACCAATGCATCCACCATTAAATGGAGCACCTGGTCTGTTCATGAACTCGGGACTTGGGAATCAAATAACGTCATCGTCATTCGACCTCTATATGCGTTCACTCACTGGCTCACCTACCATGTCTGTGCTTTCTCAAGCAAGGGGCTTGAGTCCTAGACATTCATACCAAGGTTTGTAAAGTGGAATGATTGCTGGTGTCACATGTGCAAACTATTGTGTGAAGCCTACATTAATTTCTAACTGTGGAATTGGTGGTTTCCTGGACAAACATAATTGCTTCCACATATGGATGACCAATCTCATGATTTTAAGTCTTAAGAGAAAGCATTATAACAAAATGCTAATTGGTGTGAAAAGAATGGTATTTTGGAGTTCAAAATAAAAAGTAAATTGTCAAATTATCTAGTAGTAACAATTCAATGTTCAATTATTTTATTCTCTAAATTAAATAAAACTTCAATTGTTTGAATTAATTGCACTAAAATATGTACTAAATTATTCAAATGAGTCTGCATCTTTTTCATCTATGTTTTCTTACACATACATAGGTCGAGAAGGCGAGAAACTCCCATATCAGTATTTCACTCCTCAACAAGCCAATGCATTAGCAGCTGCTACATTTGCTGGTATGACAGACGCTCAGAATGGAGTTTCATCTGCTATGCCTGGTGTGAATCTTGTTCAAGGGATTCAGTCACAACCAGCTATCAACGCAATGAAATACTATCAACTCACACCCCAGCAGAGGCTGTTTGCAGCTGCGGCAAATGGAAGTATGGATCGCTCCCTCGCCATGTCTTTTGACCGTACTGGTGACATGTCTCGCTTGTCCAGTCCATTTTATATGAGGTTAGAATCATGTTGGTATTTTTTGAATATGTCAGCTCTTGGTTTCATCATATAATCTCCAGTCTGCTGTAAAATTTCCAGTATTCCACAGTGTAATAATCCAACACCGAAATATAGTGCTATGCATGAAATCGCTTTTCTGCATTCTTGATGTTTGGAGATGCCCAAGATATATATTGGTCTTTGTAGAAGAACTTTATATATTGTTTTTCTCTGGCAGCTGCTCGAAACTTGTAACTTAAGACTCATTCCAAACAACCATCTGCGATATACTATCAACAATCTGAAATGTTATGTTGCTATTTAACTTACACACAGTGACTTCCTAATGTATCCTACCAAGACCAAACCTTCTTTCTTGACACCTCCTTAAATTTTATTTACCCACGCATTTCATTTGTGTACAAAAAAATCACTCATTTTTGTAATTTGTTTGTAATTATCTGACGTTCATTATTGTAGAAAATAATCATAATGAGAATTACAGTCTTATTTGAAACCTTACTTCCAAATGTTAGGTCCCGTCAAGGTCGCAAAAGGGCACTTTCCATTTCTCCTTCACAGTCTGACATCAGCCTAGACCTCAATCTGATGATCCGCACCTCTCCCAACTCTCTTGTGCCCTTCGGAGGTAGTTTAGGTAATTCAAGGACTTCTTCAATAGGCAGTGCAGGCAGCTATGGTCACTTGGGTGCTCGAGGCATTAGGTAAGTCGGCTGTAAGAAATAATCTAGCATATATAAAACATGCAATAATCATGAATTTCATCTCAATATGTAAGCCCATCCATTGGCTTTCATCCTCGTCTGGCTTCGCCGCTCCACCCGCAGTTTTTCAGCCAGCAAATGGCTGTAGCTGCTGCAAATTTCAGTGGCCTCTCTGCTGCACCCAGTGTGACTTCACACATGGGACCTAATATTAGATCCCTACCTCCTCATTCTACAATGGACTCAAGAAATGGTCATTTATCCTATTCAATGGGGATCAATGCGGCTAAATCCACTAGCCAAGGCAGAAATAAAGGCCCATCAAACAGCCAGTCACATTTTGATAACAATGAAGGAAGAAAGGTAAAATTATGGCCATTTATATGACTCATGTGCTTGAATTAGTTATAAGTTAATATAGTTTGCTTGGTTGAAAGTAATCCACCATAAAATATTACGTCACCACATAAGAATTCATTGTTTTTTTAGTGAAGAAGTCGATTTTAAGTTGATTTTCAAGAGTAAATTACATGTCCAATAACACTATACTTAGAGTAGCAAACAGAATACTTATATACAGCTTTATATATAGCTTCAGTACACATGTGGTAATGAAATACAGGAGAATGTATATTTATTTTAGTATTCTTACGTTTTTAAGTGCAAAATGCAGACATTCTAAAGTTGGAAATATGCCTATGCAATATGCGTTACCTGTTATATTGGAGCAATATACATTGTTTTATTTACAATATTAACCAGTGCAGTAATTTTCCAGACTATACAACAGCAGCTGTCATACAATCAAAGTACAATCAAAGCAGAACCCATGAGTCCTGCAATATTTTCACAAAATAAATCTCATCAAGGTAAGATTCATAGAAGCATAATATCACTTCATCATTATATTTTTTATTTGTTCTGAATTAAAGTTCTTTTCAATCACAGGTACTGGAGGAGGACAACTAAATAATGCTGATGAAACGGAAACCGTTTACGAGACAAACTGTGGATGGGAAAACTGCTCTAGAGAGTTTGATACGCAAGAGCAACTAGTGCATGTAAGTGGATTGGAGTCGGGTGTCCACTTGAAAATACAGGCTACTTGAAGTGTCTACTGTAAACAAAGGACTTCGCTTGATATATACTGACAACTCATTGTGATATGATACATAGGGTTACCAGAGGTGCTCGCTTACCTATAGACCTACCTCTTTTCAACTAAATATAGCAGCAAGGGGATTTCTGAATCTCCAACTGAATGTCAAGATTTTCGTGATCTTTGTGATTTGTAATATATAGGGTTGAATTTCCGACTCGAAAATAATGAACACCTATGACCCAATTTGCAATTCCTGATTGAAAATTCTTCAACTTTTCACTAATGTCAAGATACATCTTGAATTTTTAAAGTCACTAGATTTATTTGCCTGAAGAAAAATCATAAAATTTGTCTTTCTTTTTGCACTGGAAACTACTCTAATTCTAACCCAAAATATGTTGCTTAATATTTTCCTTCCCTTCCAGCACATTAATAATGATCACATTCACGGCGAGAAAAAGGAGTTTGTCTGCAGGTGGAAGGACTGTGCACGTGATCAAAAACCTTTCAAAGCTCAGTACATGCTTGTGGTGCATATGAGACGACATACTGGAGAAAAGCCTCACAGATGCACGGTACAATGATTGTCTTATGCCGTATTAGGTTTTTTGAATCAAAAGTGAATGCTTAACTCAAGGCTTCTATTTATGTTAACTTTAGTTTGAAGGCTGTACGAAAGCATATTCCAGGCTTGAAAATCTGAAAACTCACTTGCGATCGCACACTGGTGAGAAACCCTATGTTTGTGATCATCCAGGATGCACCAAGGCTTTCAGCAATGCTTCTGATCGTGCAAAACACCAAAATAGGACACATTCTAACGAGGTAAAATGAGAGCATAGAAAATCGGTTTGCTGATAACAATGAATTGAACAGTATCTCAACTTTTCACAAATGTGTTTGTAGAAACCCTACATATGTAGAATTCCTAATTGCACCAAGAGGTACACTGATCCTAGCTCTTTGAGAAAGCATGTTAAAACTGTTCATGGTCCTGAGGCTCACGTGACAAAGCGAATGAAGGCCGAGCGGAGGCGAGAAGAACTAAAAAAAAATGATTCAAATGAGCCATCAATCAAACAGGTTAAATTCAACTTCACAAAGCAAGATATTGTTCCTTTATGTCAAGGGCATTATGATGTATTATTTAATCTTGACTATTTAATTTCTTCAGGAATCCAACGATGATGAACAAAATGGCAACAAAGATGATAATCACAACTCAAATTCAGACAGACATAATTGCAGGCCTAGGTCCCCAGGCAGCACCCAATCAAATGACACTGTAAGGGAATCTGGCAAAAATTCATATAATGCAATTGTTACTACATGATACTATATAATGCATGAGATAGCCAACTCTAAATTTTTCAAACCTATGATTCCTTTCTACTATATCTTATATTCTCCAGGGAATCCCATAATTTCCACATAGATAAAGTCATAGTCAACAGTAAAATTGAACAGAGAGTATAGAGAGTAAAATATTTTATATTTAAACCAAATAAAAACCGACTCCTCCAACTTCTCAGAATGCTCCAAGCAACATGAATCCCCGTAGCAACCAATCAACTTGCACGTCTGGTTCTGACATGTCGACAACTCCGCAACACTCTCCCCATGCCAATTCTCATCACCACAACAATGATTCTGGTGTTGAATTGAACAATGGCCACGGAAGAGATGCAGACAGCGACGGTGACATTGTTGTTGATGAGAACCCTTTACCAGGTAGACTGTAATAGACTAGTATCTTTCATGACTTACATTCATTTACCTTTTTTTGGTTATATTTAGATTCAACTTCTGGAGGCACTGTAGGATTGCAGTCGAGAAGACGTTCATCGTTGCGTTCCACCTTGATCCACCCGATGGTGAACAAGAAGATGCAGAGTTTGTCATTGGAAGGAACGGGTCCAGGGTGTTTGCCTCCTCTTGGGCCAGATATGTTCAGTGGAAGTATTCTACCCTCATTACCAGGAACTAAATCGGAGCAACCTAATTCTCCTTATTTGTACAATCCACGAAATATTCATTGTAAGTTAAAATTGCTAGTTGTATACATATTCAATGTTTCACAGGTGAGCATATGCACAGAATGTTTGAAATGTCAGTAGAAGCAGTGGTGTAATTGGGACAAACACTCTCACTTGATAAAATTGAAAGAACTTACATAATTGTGAATTCCTTCGTAAGATGAAAGAAGAAATTTTAAAATTTTTAGATATTTAGAAGAGATTTTCAATGGTTTTTGATAAATTAATTTGTAATTTAGTTTGTAAAATCATAAATTCATTCTCTATGCTGTTTTTCCTAACTTCGAGCACTGCATAGAAAATAGAAAAACTCACAAGTCAGTTTCCATATCATATATATTCTAAGTATACTGCAATTCATATTACAGTATAATAAGATTCAGATTACATATTTCCAGTATAATTCTAAGTAAGTATAATTTTGAATAGTTTTCGTTTAATGATTTATAACTGGTGTTACTTACTGTATAGTACCTGGGAATGGAACCGATGAAGTCTCATCAACGACTATATCCAGTCCCAAGCAATTTCTTCATCCCAATGCATCATCTCCTCATAACAAATCAGGCATAAGCATGAAATCCAATCAGCACTCCAGTTTGGGCGCATTGCATCGACAGGCAGCTCTGATTGGCCAGGAAAGAAGGGATAGCGGAACAAGTTCTGGTCAACCGAGTCGAAAACCTTCATCAGTATCCAATGCAAGTCGAAGGTCAAGTCAGGTGAATGACTTAATAATTTGTTTGATTGAATAATTTCCCCCTAATTAATTTTACTTGGAAGTGTATATTTTGATGGTTATAAAAATGCTGCATTACATGCATTTACATTTCTTGATATACTGAGATACATCAGTTTTGCTTTTATGTTTGTACCACCGTGGTTTTATATAGTAACACAGAGAAAGAGCAAATAAGAGCAAATTCTAAATCCTTGCAAAACATGTTTCTTGTTGAATTAGTTCTGAATTAGTGATAGAGATATTCGTGCAGTTTATACTAGTATTCTGGTGATGATTTGATTTAAGTTCCTTGGTTGGTTTAAGTTAAGTTTCTTCATGTGTCAATTTGTCTTATTAGGCTCGTTGTATTCTTAGTAACTTATTATATGTTGAATTACAGGCTTCAACTCAAAATGCTAATGTAGCTGGTTCATATGATCCCATTTCTATCGGCTCTTCTCGACGCTCGAGCGGTGCTTCTATGGTTCATGGTATGATTTTAGTTTGAATTAGAAGTATATAAGATATCCCAAGTCACTAAACACATTTCGGTATAGAAAGCTTCACAAAGTAATTCTTGAGACGTACTGTAAACTTGATTGAAAATACTAATATATACATATAAACTGATCAAGGCTCAATTTAGCCTTTGAAACAATTTTTTGTGTGCCCGACTGATTCCATAGATGTTTTATCCCTGCTTGTAAACAGCTTGCAGCTTTTAAACAATAGCCATTACTCAAAATCCCTCGAAATTAAATTTTTGCATACACATGCTTCAATGGCCATCTGCTGTGATTATCTAATTTCTCAGAATTTGGAATGTATATTTGTGGCTATACACATGGGTAAAACTTGTCTTTGTATTTAGCAAATTAATAACATGTTCTTAAATTATTCCTGAAAAAAATTCTGTACTTTTTTCCAGGAAACAATAATAGGTCTTCATCAAACCTCACAACATTGAGTCCATATACCTTACATCGGCTTACTTCGAAATACAATGAAGCGACAGGAAAGCCTCCACCTACACCAATTGACAGGGACAATTATACAAAAAGTCAGCTTGGAAAATGGTAATCTAATATACAGCCATACCATATTTGCTCTCATTGCATTGCAAAATAGTACTAAGATATGTAATGTTTCTTTGAATATCTAATAATTTATGATATTCTGAAATCCATCACATGCAGGCTTCAAGAAGACGCTATGGCTCGATCACACGGGCCTAGTTCAAGATCATCATCATATGCGAATTGTGCCACTGCCTCGCATCGTCAAATGGGACCTCCAGCACCTGTACCACCACATCCTCCCAGTGGTCCGAACAATGCTAACAGGAGGCGTAGTGACTATATACGTTCACTAAGAACCCCACAGCCACATGAAATTCCCAGTAATGGCGTGAGAAGAGCAAGCGAACCTATTGCCAAAACTTCTGAGGTAAATTTTATAAGTTCAAATTAGCCAGGTTGTAGGTAATTGTTATGTGTAGGTCACAAGTACTGTAGTTTAATTACATATTAAAATTATTCAAAATATACCATATATTTACCTGGGGTTACCCATTGGCTATAGTCTCCCAACTATGGTAACACCTTAATATATGGAAAAAAACTAATGCTCTTACATAGTGCCATATAATTTCAGCTGTACTTTTAATTTAGCATTCATTTTAAAGGTTCGTGGATTTTGAATTTTCTATTGTAGAACAATTGATAATTGAACATTTAACTGCACTATTATCCATTTCTGGGCCTCTGACTACATGCCCCCTCGACTGAGTGAGGGAATGGTGATTATATAAGTTAGCATTTTGATTATAAATATTAATATTCCAGAACTTGCGGTAAAAATAATGGAACTAGTATGAAAATTGCAATAATTTAATCTACCATAGTATACTGTTACTTTATGGTAAATAAATTACAGAGAAAAGTGTAGGGTAATGTTTAATGTATAATAATGTACTTGTTTCCTATAATGCTTATAGTAAAAGCAATGGGATGTACATGGAATAGTTGTTAGTTTTCTGGAGTCCAGAGATAAATGTAATTGATTTCAATAATGCAGAACTCAAAAGAATGTTATATATCAGGGGTGGCCAACAAGTCGATCGCGAATAAATACTTGGTCGATCGCGAGGTATTAAGAAATTTTCTAGTCTATCTCAAACTAGGTGAAGTTGGCCACCCCTGTTATATATCATTTATTATTTCTGTCGCCTATTCACGGACTCTTGTAGTAAATTCACAGTGTGTTCTTTTTTTCAGCAACAAATTGATCCTTCAAAATTACCTGATGTTCAACGCTATTACAGCTTGAATAATGTCAATCCTTTGCCAAATATCAGAGGCCATAACAATTATCATGGCCAGTCCATGAATGGCCATATGCAAGTTCCAGGCAACTATCCATATAATAATGGGTTTCTTTCTACTGGCAGTTTACAGGTAAGTAGTACAATGTGGTAAAATGCAACACATATGCTTTTGCTTACTCATCAACCCTATACAGATTGTTATTTCAAATTTCTAGAATGCCCGACAACGATCTGACAGCAATGGCAGTTTCTATAGCAGTGAGAGCGGGTATCAAAGCAATGGAAGTAACATTGCTCTGAACAACCCAGTAGAATACCAGAATGTACAATTCCACAATCAGCAGCATCTTCAGAGTCAACGAATGTTTGGTAATAATCAACAGCGATTCATGCAAAACGGAAACATCCCTAATAGTGGTGTGAATGAGAATATACTGCAAGAAAACCTAAATGCCGACATGGTTTCTGGAATGGATGGAATGTTTCCAAACGATCATGCTTATGGTGAGTTCCAGTCATTAGTAACTCATAGATCCAGTTATTTTGAGTTTTACTGGACCAGTTTTATCTATTTTATCCTTTCAAGAGTGATTGCGTTTTAGCTTGCCAGTCTACACTGCAGAGTAGTTCTCAACCTAGAATACCAAATTGAAGATACAGTGTATTTCACTTTTACTTTCATGTTGTTTCAATGAAGTAAAGAGTAAACTTCATCACTATGTGTTACATATGTATTGTTTTTATGATTGTATATTAAAATATTTATATAAGGTCAAACTCTCCAGTGGAGAAAACTGATATAAGCATATTAATATACTATACACTATATTAATTTGATGATAGCATGTGTTTGTTCTACTCTTTCAGAGAGTGCAATGATGCAAAATTTTATGGTGACACCTTCGAGACAGCATCAGCAATCTTATTCGGAGCAACCAGCTAGCAATATGTATCACCCCAACTTTCAACAGCCGAATTCAATCCCGATGCGTTCAAACTCGAATGGCTTCATTAACACTGCCAGTTTTGTCGACAACTCGGGAATGCAGCGACAGCACAGTAATGGAAATTACCATCAACCAATCATCAACCACAACAATCCTCCTTATAGCATGGCAAATCGCCAAATGCCAGGCATGGACCAAGCCAATCTCGTGCAATATCCTGACCAGAATCAAGTTTATAACTCTAGGCAGCACAGCGGAGGTTATCAGGCACAAAATTCTCAAGCTTTCTGCTCGAACAATTATAACGGATTCAACAATGGTCCTATATATACTCAAGGAGAAATCATACCCAGGCCTCCTGCAAGCACCACCAATAACAATGCAGCAAACATGAACCGATACAGAATGTCGAGACTGAGGAACGCCAAGCAGCCGACCCATCCTCCGCCTTCAGAGCTGCAACAACCACCTAGTCGTATTAACTGCACTCCTGATGCTGAGGTCATTAACTGTGTACTTAATTTAGTTTTAGTTGGGTCAAAATTCTTTAATTGGGTCTTATTTATTCTTACATATTTTCACAGATACCAGCCTCCTATCTTCAAGAAGAGTTCATTGACAGTATTCCTGCTTTGCATGTATCTGGCAGTTTTGATGATGGGTTAAAGGTCAGCATAATATTTTCCCTATGAATTTACCTCCTACAATTATGTCTTGTTAAGTATTCAGTCATTAAAAAAGATTCATATTTAATACAAACCACCCTGCCCATCAATTGTGATGCACGATTTCCTATTGGATCCACAAAACGTATTTGTGTTTGCAATAACTTACATGACCAAATTTAACAGCCTTGACATTTCTATCATGCTAATTAGGAATAAATATTCATCCCAACAATGTAGTTCTCTCAATAGACCAAAACAACATTTATTTTCTACTCACTATAGAATAGGAACTATACAAAGATGCCTGCTGACAGCACAACAGGCCCAGATGAGGGAAGAGCAGGTAACTGTGCTTTTTTCTAATAAATTATAAGTTCATCCTACAACATCCAATTTGCTTTTGTTTTAGAATATATCGGTGATGGTGGTGACGATAATTTTGATGCAATGAGTGGAACAAATACAGATGTTACTCTTCCTCTTATGTCTGGATTTTCTACACGTTTGGGTAAGTCAGCAGTATTTCTTAGTACTATAATACACCACAATTACCTAAATCTAATTCTTACCCAATTTTTTAATCCCATCTAATTGATTTGAGTTATTTATATTTTATTTGTCTCACAGGTTCTAATACTTTGTTTGCTCTTGTAAAATAAAACTGTAGAAAACCTATTTTAGTTTCACCCTTACATCCCTGTAAAATCGCAGGATTAATGTGTTTTCTCTTTGGGAGTGAAAAATAAGCCAGTTCAGTGGTAGGTACATAATATTTTTTTATCACAAGCTACTCCACAAATTGAGAAGCCATACACAGGAAGTTTACAACAGCAAGTAACGAATGAGCAAATGGCTGCAGGTTTGGGTGATTCTTTACATATGAACCCCGCATCCAACATGGCTCTAAACAGTATGAGCTCAATGCTCAGCACACTAGCGGAAGAGAACAAGTACCTCCAGATGATGCCCAATAATGGACTTTGAGCGGACGATAATTCACAGGGGAAAAGTCAATCAAGAGTTTAGATTATCAATCATATTCAGCAATGCTACTAGGAATTAAAGGAATGCAATTTTTTACGTGTTGAAATTCAATTAATTTCGTACAAAATTTGAAATCATATTTGATAAAGGAATACTACTACTATTTGCCAAGTTCCCAGACGCCTTCCAAAGTTGCCTATCCATGTATCGTTCAAACATTTTGTATTCATTATTTGTATCTGTATCTTCGAACATCGTATTTTAAAGGACTGGCTAGTCTGTCGTAGGAATCACACCTATGCCTTTTTGATTGTTTTGTATTTTTGTATATAAATTTTTCTATAAGCATATTTTACTATCACTTAATAAAGCCATTTACACAGTAAGTTCAAATTAATTCGGTTAGATAACTGGGGCAAATGCAACAAATAATCGTATCCTAGATTAGTGTATGGTGTGAAAGATGGATTATGTTTATTTGTTGTACTTTGTCCCACCACTGGTCTATTGCTACATATATATGGGAACACACCTTGGAAGTTTTGATGACATGCATGGGGTATATTTGGGGGTGAGAAATAATTTATCAATGCTTATGTTACTTTCCATAACCCATGGTGTGATAAAGATAATAGTGATAAGTACAGTATCATAATTCCCACAGATTTTCTTGAATTTTCTAGAGAAAACTAAGGGAATGCTGTTTTCATGCCTTCCCGCCCTAATACACACCCGGGCCTAGAGCCGGGTTGAATTTTGTACGCCCCTGGCACTGTGGGTATCCTAATTAAGAGTACTAGTGTCTTTGTTCAGTATTCAGAAATGAAATAACGTTCCTTCTAATCCCAAGAGGCCTTACATCTATCGAAGGTCTCTGGGTTGCTGCCCATAAAAGCCCACCCCCATGCTCACAAGCATGTATAATCCGGAATTGCCTGGGCCCAACATCTGTAGTGCCTGGGTAAACTGTTTACGTATCATAGTTTTAAGGGAGTGAAGTCTTTGCAACCCATTCAATAATAGATCACATACAATATAAATACATGAAGCAGGTTACATGTCTTCGTAAAGCGTCGCGACGTACGAAATTCTATACTCCAGGTCGATGGACGCCTACTTTACAAGTTTCGCTTGAATGCCTGAAATAAGTGCCGTCTCACGTACTCTGTTCAGGTTTGTCGGCGTTATGTTACGCTTCGTGTTTGGAAATGCACGTTTGCCCTTGAGTTATTGTACTATGACAGGTTGTGTTTCTTTTTTCTGGTGAAAGGTGAAGGTGAAGGTGAAAAAGGTGTACGAGACAGCTTAGATTGATTTAAGCGTTTCGGATTTTACACATATTATTGAGCGGAGTAATTGCTATTAATACATAACAAGCTTATGGTATTTGCGTTCCTTGCCTTTGTCGTGAGTATTTGATTTAGCTGTTACTCTCTTTATTTGTCATTAGATAAATAAAACTCTGTTATGAATGAGAGGAAACCCTTCGATCGAATTGATTCCGGTATATCTGACGGAGAAGAGGAAAGATATGAAGGCCATTCACCGTTGAGAACTGCTGACAGCGACACAGTGTTTAAATTTGGAGCAGATAATGATGATGTATGGAAATTTTTTATTGTGCATTTAGTATTATTCCAGGTATATCTTATCGTCTATGCTAATTGTGTAACAGAGTGATGTCGAGCGAGCATGAATGAAATAGGTTAATGAAAATCAGCGATTAGGTTCTTCAGCTGCAACAGGTAGCAAAAGTAAGCATGAGTCTGAGTACATCCACACTACAGTGTGAAATTGGTTTCGCACATGCAATGCTGAAATGTTTCAGATTTACAGCGCGTTTGCGTGAGACTTTATTTGCATTTACTGTGACACATTGATTGGTTTGTAGCTGGCTTCCTTCTTTAGTTAGTTTCATTCTATCAACTTGGAAGTGGTACAGACTTGACAATATGACTGCCTGATATAATTCTCCATATCGAGTCAGTGCAAGGATAAGTACTAAAGTATTTTATTAGCAATGTGAGATATGTTTTCCGGATTCTGTTTATGTGAGATAGGATTTTCATTAGAGTTTTTATCAAACACATGCTAATTGTGCAATGGGGTTATGCATACAGAATCATCTATAGACGGTACGGTAGAGTTCCATTGGATATAGAACTACTAGAGGTCATGTAAATGTAGAATTAGGTAAGGTTGCTATGAAACACATTTCCTACTACGGTACATACTTAAGGCAGGCTGGAGAAAGAATTTTGAAATATGCAATGCAAATTTAGTTGTTGAATCATTCTTCAGAATTCTTTTCTATGTTTTCGAGCAGATGGCTGATAATTCTAATGAAAAAGTGGACAAATCCGAAAAAGACAAGAACAATGACGCAATTAATGCAGTGAAAGAAAGGTAGAAGATCTGATTCGAATAATGCTTCATATTATGTTACCTATTGACTGCACTTTTCTACCTGTATCATTAGTTAATTATATTTAGGACCCTAACTGCTGCAACACTTTTAACACTTAAATGTAAGTCTATTTGGAATTGAGTAAGGGTATTTGTTGTGTATCTATATGAAATTCTGTCAGCAAATTGCTAGGTAGAGATATTCAAGTTTTATGTAGGTCGGCATAGTTATCGAAGCAATATAAAATATTCAAAACAATATAATATATTTCCGTTTGTCATCACCTTCATGTGTGTTTGGTCGAGTGCCTAAATGTACTTAATAAAATGCAGAGCTGTTTATTCAGCTCCATTTCCATACTGAAATGACTTCATTCAATGTTGAGAGCTAATCTCAAATTGATCATGTTCACATATTTACCAATAAACTTCAAAGCTCTTGCTAAAACTGTACAACTCCCTATCTTAATGTTTGCTCATGTATTTTAGAATATTGGACACTCTGAGCACAATCAAGACCAGCTCAATCTATTTATCAATCGGTTTCTTAACATGGATTGTCGGCTATTTCGGATTCAGCGTACTCTGGATCATTGCAGGTTGGCAGTAGTGTTGACATTTCCTGCATTCCTACAACCTATTAATAGTGTTAATTTACCCGTGAAAAGCTTGTATGAGTTTTTTCAATGCAAAATTATCGCCTTGACATAGTTTAACATATAAATAGTCAATTGATATTCTGCAGGCAACTTTGCAAAACTACTAATCAACCAAATTTTTAACTGTGATAAAAGTTATAAATATCATATTACCAGTTACTAGACATTAGAAATTATTGATAAATGCCACCATGTGATATTAACAGTATTACAGCTAGCATAGCTATCAAATTACCTGTACTCGGTTGATATTAGCTTAGAACTATAGTTCTAAAA
This sequence comes from Halocynthia aurantium, assembly GCA_013436065.1. NCBI lineage: Eukaryota > Metazoa > Chordata > Ascidiacea > Stolidobranchia > Pyuridae > Halocynthia > Halocynthia aurantium. The sequence goes on from QXVX01006192.1 coordinate 20,864, forward strand.
AAGTTTGTTTGACAAAATTATTTATATTGCATATCCCTGTTGGCTACATCAGGTGATGTTTGTTAATCTTCATCGTCTGGATAAATGAATAAAAAAATATATCTCTCGAAGCCATATTGATTTCTCAACAACTGTCTGTGCATCTGATCTTAATGCTGTGATACAGGTGCATGTGCAAAATAATGAGTTTTCACTGTTATTGGTCAAATGGTATTGAAAAAAGATGAAAAGCAAGTAGATTCATGAATAACACCCAAACACATCAAGGATTATTCCCACAAATTTTTTCTTATTTTATCTTACCAGGTGTGAACAGTTATTTTATTGGTTTTGGTCATGTTTTCGCTGCAACGTTCCAGTATTTGATTTTGTTTAATACAGAATCCATTTTTTGATTCATTCAGGTGTATCGATTTTTCTGTGGAGGGATAATAAAAGAAAATCGAGAGAATCAACAACTCAGGTTAGTTGCGTGAAGAAAATAGTGAATGTGGTATAGTACTTTTTTACCTTGCTGTGTGAACCAAACTCTTTGCACATTTTTTTCCAATACCTTTCTACAATAGATATCCCATGCTGCAAACATCATGTAGCTTTCAAAGACTTCGAGTTCGAGAGTTTGAAATTCATGTGATTTGCAGCAGCCCCAGTTCTTTAGTATTTCTTACATATCTAGTGTGATTGTGGATAGATATCCCCCTGTAGCTAATGAGATGGTAACGGTAACGGGAATACTTTGTAACATATGTCAAACTCCATCTTATAAGTCGTGTTATCCTTATTTATAAAGTACGTAAGATATCAATGGAGACTACTACCGGTACTTGCAAATTGTCTATTCACCTCATGTTGAGTCATTCTCTTTCGAACAATGGGTTTTCTTTCTATCGAAATCGAATCAACGCAAACAAAGGCTGAATTATGAGCTTGCGGCTCTCGAACATTACTGTTCTGTTGTATGTGGCCACCCCTGATATATATGGTTTAAATTAAATTCGAATGAAGAATGTTTGCAATTTCTCCATGAATATCAATAAATATTTTGTTTTCATTTCATGCCTATTCGCTACCATTATGATTGCAGCGCAATGAACTTTTAACATAGATATGCTCTGCATTCACCCAGGTTCTAAGCGCCATTGCGAAAGATGAAAGAAAATTTTTCCAGTCCGTTAAACAGCTATATAATGTTTCTGGCAGAGATTTACCATCATGGGTATGTATAAAATCTTACTACCTGTACTAAATATACCAGTACTGTACCAAACTTTCATATTTGCAAATTTAGATTAGCCTTGTGTATCAGTCGCATCCCTGATTTTTTTATTGAAGTTAAGTTCAAAAATCTAGACTTGAACACAATATTTAATATTCATCTTTGTAGGTGATTAGATACAGTCTATTAATAAATCCCGTACAAAATACTTCTGAAACAGTCGTATTTCTCCCGTGTCAAGTTTCTATGCTCCATGGCAAAGGAATGTGATAATGCTTGATGGTGGTTTACTTATTATCAATTGTGAAATTATGTAAATCTGGTGAATTGCCCTACTTCTGTTTTTGCTGTTCAATAGAATAAGACAATGCATTGCATACAGGATATTCAGGACCTGTATGTTATTCAATTAGCAGAGCAGTGCATGAGAGCTATCTGTCAAGCATGCCAACTCAGCGTTCATTGATTTTACGATGTGAAGTGCGATCTCATATTCAGATTCCTTTGTTACTGTATCACATGCCATAATAGAGTAATGGTGCAATGCAGTATAAAACTTTACAGTGGAACACCTCTAAATCAATATTTTATAATCTATTGTTATCAGTTTATAGCATTAGCTCTCACATTGAATGCCAATATATTTACACAAAGTTGTCAGAAACCACTTGTCTCAATGTCCTCAGGGCAATTTGTCTCACTGCTGAATGCGATAAATTTTACGCACTGCTCATAAATAACAGCTTCGCCAGGATTAAGAATTTCCAAATAATATGCTTATATGGGTTGAACAAATAGATAATTACTATGTTGCAAAAATGACATGCTTGTGGAAAGTTGGAAGAAATTGTGCGAAAAACAAGTACATTCTATAATATGAAGATAAAAACCTATCAAGCATTGCACACTTCATTGCCTGTTGTGGGTATATAATTTAAGCTAGAATGAGAATGAATTTCAAGTCTCTGTAATTCTTCCTTTGTCCATGATTGGTATAACCCGTATAAATCATTTAATGCTCAATATTTACTGATGCCCACATCATTACTTCCTATTTATTTCCTTCAATGTCCGTTGAATATAATATTGTATTGCTTGCAAATTCATTCACCCTTTTTATTTGTTGTTGGTAGGAAATTATTTCCTTCATATTAGTAGTAGCTGTTGATAACTTGGACAGAAAAATTTTTTTTCAAAGAAACTAATGTGTTGTGTTGTTCTGTAGGTATATTTTCCAGATGTAGAGAAAGCTGAATGGCTGAACAAGATAATAGAGCAGTTATGGCCACACATCTCCGAATACATCGAGAAAATTCTTATGGAAAAGGTAATGCATTTCCATACTTTTCTCTGTATTACTTGATTGTGATTTATGTATATGAATCCATGTGCTGGGATAGTAGACAATTAATAAACTAGGCTCGAAAACAACTATGACATGCAGAGCTGATTAAAGTATGCTGTGAAAGCAACCTTTATTGCACAGCTTATGCTAGTTGTCTTATCTAACTTTTCAAGTGGTTTCAGCTTACAGCTCTTCACTTATTGCTGCATATAGGTCACAAGGAGTAGACTTGGGATATTCTGCCTTTTTCATTTGAATTTGCATTTGAAATATGTGTACTGGACAGCGGCATATTTCCATTCACAACTTTTTAATAGCCTCTTGTCTGTTATATTTCTCTCTGCTTATTGATTCGGTGGTCCTTTACAAATAGTGGAGCTGATTTTACTGTAAAGTTACAACAAACTTAGCAAAAGTTTCTATTAACATAAAATTTGTGTAAAAAAAATGTAATATGATTAATATATTTGCTTGTAGGTAGAGCCATCAATTTGCGAGTCAAACAAACTACTTTCTGGCTTTCATTTTTCAAAAGTCAGCCTTGGTGAGAAATCACCGCGTGTGGCAGGAATCAAAGTGTATGAAAATGGGAAGACAAGGCGAACAGAAATTGTTATGGATGTGCAACTGATGTAAATGCTTTAGATTTCCGAATATAGTGTAATGTAGAATATGAAAAAGCCAGTTTGCATGCGATAAAAGAGGTGTGTATCTAGAATATGCTTTGTCAGCGACAGGCTCCAAGCGAGGTGTGTGTGCTGAAACCATAATTGCAGGGCTATAGGTGCGCAAAATCATTTCATGACGGAAAACTTTGCTACTATTCTTACACATTTCCAATTCTGTTTTCTGCTTTCTCCATTTGCGTATCATTGTAGCAGTATTTGGTCAAATTATATATTACTTTACTCAACTTCATAGCTTTCTGTATCTACAGCTATGACAGTGATTGCAACATTCGGGTCTCCATCAACAGACTTAATGCGGGGACAAAAAATTTGTCTGTCAGAGGCCTCCTACGAATTGAATTGCGTCCACTTATCAACTCAATTCCACTGGTTGGAGCTATATCAGTAGCATTTGTTCATCAACCGGTAGTTCAAATTTGACTTATTCAGAGTTTATTACGATTTTGAAGTTAATATAAGATTCAAAATGCATATTTTGGTAAAACAATTTTGATATTCCTAACTGAAGACTGAACATTGTACATCCACCATGTAATTGTTGATATACGTTCCATAATGATGAATGAATGTTCTCATATTATTCTTTTGCACAACAGAATATCGAATTTGACCTGACTAACCTCGGCAATTTCCTCGATTTCCCATTAATCGACCGGGTGTTGCGATCAACAATTTCTGACATTGTGAGCGCACTATTTGTACTACCTGAAAAGTACTTCATTAAACTCTGTGATGATATCAACATCAGCAATCTCATGTATCCTCTCCCTAAGGTAAACGAATTAAACTATATTCAAGATTTCTACTGTAAGATAATAAAAATGCATGCGTTATTCTAAGGGTGTGGTTCGCATTCATGTCATCGAAGCTAAAAACTTAGAAGAGAAGGATAAGAAAATTTTGGGTATTGGTGGTGGGAGCGATCCGTATGTTGAAATACAAGGTAAGTTTGAAATATTTATCTGTTTAGGAATGTTTGTGAATAACATTTAATTTGTATCTTTGGTAAAATGATTCAGTTTTCTAAAAATGTAGTTGCCAGTTGTTTCGTTGGATAGTGTCTGCTCTCTGCTCTACTTGCAGTTGGCTAATTCAATTTCCTCTGGCCTATCCAATTAATAGATCACTTAACTATATGACTCAATCATCACCAGATGATGATGACGATGTGTCAATGTTTATGCTCTTAATTCAGCTAGTGCTCAGTACAGTATTTTCCACAATTTGGTACAGGTTTTACCATTGTAGATAAACAGTAAATGAAAATATATTGATAAAAAAAATCCTCAATCTTGTAATGTTGCTAAATCATTATTTGTCAAAATAAATTTTAAACTACTTCAATTTTTCTGTATTAGTTGGACAGGATTATGAATTCCAAACAAGAACTATCGAGCATAACATAAATCCGAAGTGGAATGAGACATTTGAAGCGATCGTCAATCATGTTCATTCTTCATCTATCCTCATAACAGTGTATGATTACGATGGCCCATTGAATAAAGCAGATGACCTTGGAATGTAAGCTGTCATTTGTTGAGTTATTTGGCAATACAATATGGTATATGATAGTAACATATTATTACTACCCTTATGTCTCTCCCAGAGCTTCCATTGACATGAAATCCGTTTACAATCGTGGGACAGTTGACGAGGTAACTGTAGCATGTCTATTTATGGATGCAATGTAAATAAATTGTTTTAACTTGCTACATGAAATTTGCTTTCCACATAATCAGTAGTGTGTTTACTGTATTTCACCATGTATAAACTGTTACCATAGGTTCACATTTTAGCCAAAATTGTAAATGTCACAGAATATGCTCAGTACAATTCAAATGTTCAATATGTCCGTCTCAGTGTGATTAGAGACAATGTAGAAAAGGCATTTGTTCTTGTCCAGCGATTATAATACCATTCCAAAATAACAGATTTAGCATTAAGCAAGCGTGGTATAATCCTTGATTTCATATAAATAGAGGCACCTAGTACTGGTATTCCATTCAGTTGTGAAAAAGCTCCATATTGAAAAAAAATCCATCATGCTTTGAATAGCTTCCTATGCCACTGCGTTCAAGCTGCAAGCCCCTGCGTAGAAAAATGGCAATCTAAGTGCCATTTGGTGATACTCAGTATCTATAATGTGAAACTAATATCATCAATGCCTTTTAAATTTTTCTTAGTGGATTCAGCTTTCTAATGTTAAAAGTGGTTCCATCCATGTAAAGATAGAATGGCTGGACTTGTCTGAAGATCCTTCTCATCTAGCAGAGGTATGATTATTATGTTTCATAGTTTATCGACCAAAACTTTACTTGAACATTCGAACCTACTTACAGGCCATGGAGTTGGCCAATGCAGAGAATCTAAATTCAGCCTTTCTCAGCATATATGTGGACAGTGCAAGGGATTTACCAGTAAGCATTACAATTACTTGCATTTCCAATTTTATTATCCATGAAATATTTCCTTCTACTAAGGTTAATAAGACCAGAACTAGAGGGACATCGAGCGATTCTAAACAAGTACTGTACTGTATTTATATTTGTGATGCATGGCAGTGTATGTTTACTTGCATCCTATTATACACCACAATGTATACTTCTCTGGAATTCTTGTGCTAATATTTTTATCTATTTTTCTGCCACAAAATATGTCTGGTGGACATAAAAATATTTTTGTGGGATGCAGTTCCTCTTTTTATTCCTCACCTTTGTTGTAGTGACAGTGTTGCATCTCGTTCTGGAATTCTACCTTCTTCTATTTATCTGATTTATTACCCTTTGTATTGCTCTCTTGATCTAATGTCTGCCTAGGTTAATTCATTTGACAGTTGACACCTCTTTGTAAGGTGGTTTTTTATATTTTTACTTGACATAATTTCCAGGCTGAAAGGTGCAACTTTTTTGACCCCCTGACCCTTTTCCTCATCGGTTGATAGAACTCCTTATTCCTTGTTCAAAGGCATCCTTAGTTTCTATTGGGAAATTCAAATTCTATATTTCTTTTTTGGTTTATAATGTACCTTTAGGATGTATGCCCTTATCACTACAAAACTACATTATTTTTTGATTAAGAGGAATGCCCTATGTACCGTGCCAGTTTATAGGCAAAAAAAACGCTTATTACTGTACTTCAAAAATTCCCCCTTTCCTACTTACTTTGTTTGCATCATTTCTTTGGAATTACTAAACTCTACAATTTTTATGCAATTTTATTTACTGATAATTACTTTGTGCATAAAAGGCAGTTACAATTTTCGATTCCACAATTTTTTCTAGTCTTTGGCATATGGCCACTTTGATTGAAGGACTTAATTGATGTTATATAAATACATACGTACATACTGTATCCAGGTATACATAACCAAAGCTTAAATTGATGTTATGAATATCCCCCTATTGATCCCCTTTTTTCTTTATTTTGATCTTGTGTTTTATTTTAACTAAAGGGTTTCAACGAAGGAAAGTATGAACCCAACCCGAGTGTCAAAATAGTTTTGCCTGGTCAAAAAGCACTCAAAACAAAGGTAGGATGGATTCTGTACACTATAAGTGATTTTTGGATATACACCAGTTTAGTATTGCAGTGTTCAGTAATGTTATGCCTTCCTGAAAACCTTCATTAATTGTAATGTTATGGAATTATATGTGTGTTGCATTTCCAAAATGTTATGTTCCAAAATTTATGTAAGAGGTTTCTATAACCGCTTTTGAGGACACCATTGCTGCAGTGACCCCAGCTTTGCTGGTTCCCTAATTTTACATCTGGGTCAACTGTGAGCTAGGTGTTTTGCTCAAGGATGCAGATGTGGCTTTTGGCGAGGTTCATTCCCGAGAACTCGCGGACAGCTCAAGCGCTTACTACTGCTAAGCCAAGATCCCTCTCATTGTCATCATTCATATCAGTCACTGAACGAGAACTTTCAGCATAGCACCCCAAGTGGAAGTCATCATCCCTTGATGTCATAATAATATGAACATCAGAAATGTACTTTTTGTGGTTTTATTATGAGCCTTTTTTACCTGAACTATTTTCAGGTTATGCCACATACAACCAATCCTGCCTGGGAAGAAAATTTCAAAACCTTGGTGAAAAATCCCAAAATGGAAAGCATCTCGTTCATTGTAAGTAGATGAATTTGCATTCAATTGAACCTTTGTGAAATTCCATAAAAACCCTTGCTCCCATTCTATTATCAGAATTAGATTAAGTAATCAGTTTTAGTAATAATCAATAGGTGAAAAACTCGGCAAGAATTCGTAATGTATCGCAGTTTTTTGACCAAGTATCAAGAAAAACACTCTCTAAACGTCACAAAGTGAACCCTGTAAGTGTGGGAAACCATCTTGCCTTTGTATTGAAACCCAACAATATATATTCGGCTTTCATCATAGCTTCGGCTTTGTTTGAATGAATTGGCTCTTTAAGTTTCAATACTCTGGCAAAGTGATGGTGACCACTGACTGCTAAGCCTTACGGCATTGTAGTGTGTAAATCGTGAAATGCGTGTGACCAATTACTGCTAAATAAAAAATAATCAAGTTAGATCTTTAGTGAATAACAGTGTTATCTGATAGTGGTATAACTTCCTCTTATTAGCATTGTCGACCTTTTTATCTTAGAACCTCTGAGGGTGTTTTTATAGTTTGTTTTCTATAATCCTTTACATGCTTATACTAATTCCTATTTCACTGCTATATAATTCTTGTGCTGTCTTCAATCACTCATCAGAAATGTATTTACATCATAATAATTTTAAAATCATAAAAGTAGCAGTGGTTTCGTGAGTGAAAATTTACACCTGTGAGGGACACTCGGGTGGGATAAATGATAATCATCTCTAGCCGATAAAGCTCAGTAAACGTAGCATGTTATATTGTAAGAATAATATATTTAATCAGGATATATCATACACACTACGGAGATATTAAAATTCTATTGACCTATTTAACTGTGTGGTAGTCAATCACTAAATTTGATTTCGTAGCCGCATAGTTTCTAGTACTGTTCTAGAACTAAGGGCAATCGTGGTTTACCAGGAGCCATAGAACCTCTTTAGGGATTGTAACTTTGGTAAAATGTATGGAACGATGACTGTAATGCATTCCTTTGACCTAAACACCCTAAATCACCTATTACAGTAATAAGATATGTTGACGTTTATAGGATAGCTTGTGATTCAATGATAAAGTGTAATAAATCTCTGTAATTATAGCATGAATATACCAAGATATAATTTATATATTCCCATCAATTAACAGTTGATGTGTTCTGTGGTATGGAGGGCCCTAGAGGTTTATAGAGCTTGAACTAATAATTATTATTACAATGTTAAATTTCACTTGCTATATCGGGATGTCCATTACAAAAGTAAATCCATTTTCCCATGAGATATATATTCATGGACTTTCTTTTCTTCAACACTTATTCCAATTCTGTGTATACTTCTCTGTAATGTGTATATGGTATACTCAGGTGGAAGATGCTGCCTCAAGTGATGAATGTCTTGGCACATTGAAAATTGGGCTAAGCAAGCTACTGAAATGTCCTGGAATGACTTGCGAAGAACCTTTTACTCTGCTGAACTCTGGTCCGTATTCCCAGCTCACTCTGAGATTAACTTTGCGAGTGAGTATAGATTTTCTCTTTTGTGACTGTGTTACGAAGCTTGGAACAATGTTTACATTCATATCGATGCTAAACATAAATTTCATTAGATTTTGAGGTCAAGGAATGTTTCTGATGACCCTTTGCAACCTACGGGTGACAAATCTGTCACTGCAGAGGAAAAACATATATCTGGAAATGAGGTTGAAGGAGATGAGGAGAAGAAAGAGACTAATCCATTGATTGATCCCGGTATTTCTGGTATGTTGCTTTGCTTAACATCTCAAATTTACAATTCGAAGGCGGAATGAATCTTGAAATTGATTTTACTTTGGTGGCTTATAGGCTGAATGAGATATTTTTATAAATAAGATATGTACTACATATTAGGCTTTAGATTTGAAGAAGTTGTTCCCTTGTGATAATTGAATCAGTGATCTGCTATTACTGCTTGAAAATCTATATTTTCGAAGATTCTGGCCGTTAGTAGTTTAATACATAATTGAAACTTGTCTTCTATTATAAATAGAGCCGAAGGTTGAAGAAGTCATTACTGAGATAACAGAATCACCTGCTGTTTCACCACTGGACTTGTCTGAATCTGGTTATAATTTTGGTACAGTATTCAAATATTTTTTTGTGGTGGGGTGATTCTTATGTCATGGTCTCAAACTAATTTTCCCTTGCATCAGGTGTTAAACTTCAACTCATACAGTAAACTAAACTTCAACAATCCATAGAGAGCACACTTCCACCTAACTCAAAGAGTTGTTTAGCTATTTCTGAAGGGGGTAATGCCAATGCCAACAACAATTTAATTTACTCTCATCCAATTTATGAACTGAATTTTTTCGTTATATATCAACGTTATATATCAACGCCACTTAGCAATGCCCACCTGATTCATTTCGCTAATTTTTTAAGGATATTCCTGCCATTAAACCAAACTATAGTCTACCAGTCACACACTTATTATTAAGGCCAAATACATTGTTATTTAATAATTATTCAGTGGTTATAGTCACCCTATTAGAAACTAATATCGCTAATTACTAATTACCGAAGTAATACTAATAAAGTCTCAATTGAATGCATAGCATATTTCCCATTACCTTCCTATATGGATTTGATTTTGCTAGATTCACAGCATGTTAAATCCATTTGTAGCTCAAATATGCATTATTTCCTTATTCAGCGCCAATAATTTTTTGTATTACATTACATTATTCAGAAGATCATAGCCTTGAAATTTCATGTAGCTTCTATAGTACAGAAATATGTTATATATATTTGAGGTGATTTTGCTTTGATCATGTTTATTTTGCAGTCGATAGATCACTGGCTTATTTTGTTGGTAAGCAACTTTGCAGAAATCTACTCAGTGACGATACTTTGTGGCATGGCTAATGAGGATGAATGCTTAATTGGCTGTACTGTATCCCTAATTTTGTTTTCTAATAATCATGGGAATTGATTAGGCTTGCAGCATTTGAAAATTGCATGGAATGCTATATTATCTTTCTATTTTGTGACAGCGTAGTATGTGTGGCTCCTTTTTAAGTTGTTATTGCAAATCAGCAATTAAACTAAGTTAAATGTCATATCTTTATCATCTTATTTTGTTCATTCCGGCTGCCCGAATGAACTGTATATGTTCATGTAGGATTCCACATCTTCATATTTATATGAAAACCTTATGCAAAATAATGGAACTATTCATTCATTGCTGATGAGAACTATGGAAACTCTTCCATATTTTATTTTATCATCATTTCGTTGAAGGCGTGAATTGACTGCATGTGTGTGAAATGTGTATCGAAAGAATTTTCTAGGCTGCAAAATGTGTTGTACAGTGTAGTAATTTATTGCTACTGAATAGTATACCTATTTGTTATTCCAGTCTTTCATCTACATTCTTTTTTGAATGTAGCATATCTTTATAAAGATATATCTTTTATCTTTATAAAGAATATTTTCTTTCGAATTCTCCCCGATTGCTCTTGTAAATACAGCATTGCAAAAAATGTACTTCACTTGCATGCATCTTAACCTTCTTCAATTAGCAGGGGATATATTTTGTGTTTTCAAATTGATTGCCCTACTGACCCTGAGTTTTGAATGACAGAGAACCGAAGCAGTGGAAGGAATGGTTTTGACAACAGCATTCACCGAACTCCAAGCGTGAATTCCGAAGCGTCTAATGTATTGGAGGCAAACGATTTGAAACTGAGACTCGATAAAAGGTTTATTATCCATGATTTTATTTATTTTGCCATTTCATTGCAATAATTCCAAATCACTGAACATGTTTTCAACTATTTGCCTCAAAGAACCAACTTTCACTTCTGCTTGGACATGTGTTCTTAAATTTTTATGTAGTGTACAGTACTTATTTTCCGTTGACTGTCTCTGAAAATCATATACCAATAGATTGAAGCAAACTTATCTGCCTATAGTACTCATTTCATTACAGTAACAAATTTCTAATAGACATAAACCGAGAAATGTCGTGTTTCTATGTATGCATATACATTAAAAAAAAGTATTCATTCGAGGTGTCTAAAAACTGCTCTATTATTGATATCATTATTACTGGTGTAATTTTTGCAAATGGAAGCAATTTTTATGAGTATTATTTACTAAATTTATATGCATAATTTGATTTTGAAGGCTGGACGAAACTTCGGAATTTCCTCTCGGACGATTGGAGCTTACGATTGGGTACAATTCTGAAAAGGAAAAACTTGTCATTGATGTCCACAGGGCTGAGTTAGTAGTATCATACAGTTTTTGCTTATAGTTATCTCTTCAATATTACGAACATGTTTGGTTATTGTCAGAAATCTCATAGTTTGCGATGAAGATGACAACACTTCTGACCCATATGTTCGAGTCTACCTTCTGCCGAACAGGAAGTCCAGCAACCGAAGGAAAACTAGAATCATTAAAAATAATCTAGATCCAGTTTTTGAAGAAAGGTACAGTATTTAGTAGCAATATAGCATCCGTATTCATTCTTAACATCATGCGTAAGTCATCAACGGTTGTTGAGGAGTTGATTTGCTTCAATACAGCACGGACTTTGCTGCAGCTATATGCCTTATTATCATTAATTGAATGACTATAAGATTTATGTGTAAGCAAGATTATTAATGCCAACACCAATTAAACTCATGATTAGTAGTTAAAATTTCTTGGATTAGTAGATATCTAGCAATGATATAAGACAAAATAAGATTCTTTTCGATAATGTATGAGTTTTAATTTTGACCTTGGTAACATTTGTTTGTACCAATTTCTGTTTTTATGCAGACTGGAATATGGTAATATTATGAAACCTGACCTAACGAATCACAAACTTGACATTTCTGTGAAAAACAAGACTGGTTTATTGTCATCAGAGAAGGTTTTGATGGGGCAGGTCATCATTAACATAGGAAAAATAGATTTATCCTCTCCCATAAGAAACTGGTAAGTTGACTTTTTGTATGGTGATCGTATAATTCTTGCAATGTTTTCATCAGTGAATATATATAAGAGAATTGTACTTAGCTTTTGGTACTTCTGTTACAAGCCCTGGCATCGAACATCATTGCAGTATCTTGAAAATCTACACCATATAAATTATATCTGTTATGTACTGTGAATGTCTCGATAATGTTAAGAAATACATACTTGTACAGAGATTTGACATCGGAAATTTCAAATGTTTATTTAAAAAAAGCTTCTTTGGAAATTGTATACGAGTGCTCATTTCCTGAAATTGGACTTTCCCCTAAAATTCCTCACGGATCCAAACCTTTTCTTTTTATTTAGGTATGAGCTCCGAGTTCATGCAGATGACACAGAATAAAAAAATAATTTCAAAGGAAAATGGACAGTACAGTATTTTACCCTTTTAATTTTTCCTATTTTTGATGCTTGCATTTTCACTATTTCATTGTTAAAACAATCCGCATGTTATCACTGATGAGTTTTTAACCTTCGTTTCACTGGTTCTATTTGTTGCCGGTACTTTTATTCAGTTTTATGATTTCTTTAATGAGTATTCAGTTCTTCACTGCGCAATATTTGTATCAGGTTATCATTGCAATCTGTATAAAAATGCACTTTGAAGTCACTATAATGATGGATTTATGTTTAGTTAAAATTTGGTTTTCAACTTTGCATTTATCCGCATTTCGGAATATTAGTATTTTCATTTCGTTTAGTTACTCCCTTGATTTCTTTGTAATAGTTACTTGGTATAGCTGTTACTGTCAACTATGCTTATTGTTGTCATCTAAAATGTTTGACAGTATTTGTAGGGGTTTTAAAGAAAGATTGCCCTTTGATCCTACAACCTTTTGATCATGTCCATGTCAATCAAAATAAAAGATAATATATACCGTTCTATCAGTCATTCTACAACATATTTTCCATAGATTCTCTAGAACCCTGTCATGATCCCAACCAAGCAAGAATAAGCTGAAATCCACTGAGAATTCTAAGTATCTTATTATTTACTGAATCTATTGCAGGATTAACTAACACTGTGCAATAATTTCACTACACAGTATAAAGACAAATCCACAAAGTAGATAGTTTTCCTGCATTCGACTGCCTTCGTATTTCAAAAATAGGTCGAAATGCCAATTGGTCATTCCAATTGATATATTTTCTGTAGGTCACATTTTCTGTACAGATTTCAATTTTCTCGTTTATTTTCTTTTGCAACCACACAATCTCATTTGACACTGTTAAATCATGTCATTTTATATTAAAACTGAAGCAGGTGTTGTACAAGTTACTCACATACCAGGGAGGGATTTTACTATATCTTGTGTCACTAGTCTTCATTTCCATACCAACAATTCTATTTTATGTCAACAGTTTGGTTGGTGTTGGTGTTTTATTGATTTTTTTTCTATCAGTTGTCACTGTCTAATTGGCAGATGCATGTCAGCACTTAGCACTTCTGTTTACTGCTTGGATATTCTTGGTAAAGTGTTGTTTCAAATTTGGGTGCATGATGTGTGCTGGCTACGTAAAAAAACATAGTTGAAAAGGAAATTTATACTACGAGTCACTGGTTCTTGCAGCTCTAAAAGTGTACAGCCTCAGGCATTTGCACTTCCATTCTCCCTAAGATATTAGTATCCCAACATATACCAGAAATACATAGAGGAATTTTTCAGCCACTTAACCCATTTGCTGTTGCTCTAAGTCTAGTGTGATACAACTAGCTCTTCATGTAACTAATACTATCACTTCTCACCTCGTCCATTGTCTACCTGTCGTAGAGACATTTTTAACTTGATTAAGTTTTCTTTTATGACCTAAATGGTGTTTCTCCTTGTTCTGGTAACAACATTTAATTTTCCATGGAGTGCTTTTGGTTTACAATCTACATGATGTCATGTCATTGTAGGAATCACAGGAATGTCATTGGCTTTAAGGTACATTTTCATGCATTTCTTATTCCATGATTAATAGTTTTTGTTCACATAATTCTCTAATCAGTTTAGGTTAGGAACTTTCAAAAAAGGAACAAACCTATTTATGAATCCAAATTTTGAAATATGTATATATAATAAATCCAAAATTATGAATATGCTATTTATACATTAAGATACTGTTTGTGGCTGTTAAAAGATGAGTACTGTTGGAGTATGCTATACTGTACAAATCCTTTACAATACAGTGTATGGTATGCATTACTGACGAGAGTAATCTTGAACTAAAATTTGGAGTTAAAGCCAATGCCAGGGACCTATTCTGTAAGTATGTAATATAGCATCTGTACTTTTGAGAACTATACATGTTGAGTTTGATAAAAATGCATCTGCATCTGCTTCAATGCATATTGAAAGATTGTCATCAATTTTCTGAAGTATTTCGGTATAATAATTACCAGATTACATTCTTTATGTGATTTGCTTCGTATTTTTTCTGAATTCGTGTTCAGACTACAGTATTATGTGAGTAATGATGCGAGTCGATTTTTTCAATGCTAGATTGATCTCGAGTTATCATCCATATGCTACTTTGGAAAGTGCTCGCTGACTTGAAGGTAAATAACTAATGATATCAGTCCTAGTCTAGGTAATTTAGTAGCACATCCAGAAGGAAAATGTTCAACTGTTTGTTTTGTAACAGCTCAGTAAAAAAACTAAAATTATGAGTATACACAATATGAATGCCTTATATTTAAGCATTATGTGACGATGTAGTCGCTTCTTAGATACGGAGGGTGGTAGTGCCCAATCTTAGTCAAAACGATGACCCATTCTACTGCAAGTCCACTCAAGTCTTGGACTGCCTGTATAGACCGTGTTTTTAGCCAAGCTTTGCTCACTTGTCCTTACATTTTTTTTTCCTTGTAGGTTCATCTGTCTCGTGAAGTGATACGCAGTGATAAATAACTGGTTGTTTCCCTTTGTTCCATAGATCAGAAGCACACCAAAGAAGGTAAGACACTATTTATATCTATAGAGCAAACATTGACCAATAGTCCAGTGGTGGACGTATTTAAAGATCCCTGAACATATAGAGTGATAAGAAATACAATGTACTGTACTCATTTTGAGCGACATGGGGAGCAATTACAAGAATTGATGTATGTGAAATAGCACCTGCTGTTATCATGGTATACCTAATGAATTATTCACCGTACCTTTTCTTTTATACAAGAGAGTACACATAATTGGGACACCGGTTAATAAGGAGAAATCTTCTAAAACACATACGAATAACTCAATATTATTCAATTTATACCTAACAAAATAATAAGTAAATGGTTTACGTGCTCGTAATAAGTCTTCAATGTATTATGTAAAGAATTTGCGAAGCCCCGATTGGTAGATTAGTTGAAATGTAACTGAATATGTATTAGATGTAGTTTAATTACGGTAAATCTAATTGTAGTCAATATATGGATAATCGACGGATCAAAATTAAACGCTGTACCCATAATAACGGACGTAAAACCCTTTACCAGATCCCGTGCTACCAGCATGAAACCAAATCGTCGCTTTGCGAGCTACGATAACTTCATTTTCGGAACCGTGATAATCGTTACCGGTCAAAGTCATCAGGCTGCTTTCGGTTGAAAATCCGGAATAGAGGCTAACGAAACTTCCGTAGTCAATATCTATACGATAGAAATAGAAAATGATTCGATACATATCGGCCTGTGTGAAGTGAATGTACCACAGGAAATCGGTATTCGGGGGGTAGGAACTGGGGTATCCCGGAGACTGGATAATGTAGTATTCGTACGTTTCGCTTGGCAGCTCCATGGCGTGTGCTTTGGTGGTTAAATTAGGAGAATTCTGATTTTTCGTTATCCCGTAATACATGCTGAATCCGACTGAATTGCCAACTACATCAGTGGAGAATACTAGCGTGAGTGTGTTACCGGTCGCATGGTCAGAGTATCCCACGTGATTGCCGCTCAAACGCGCTATAAGGGGGTCGGTAGTGGAATTTCCGTCATAAATACTTAGATAATCTTCAGACTCCGTAACGAACATGTCGAAGAAGAAATATACTGTTTGACCCGATGCAACCGCTATATTGTAAACACAGTAGAAGGTATTCGAGTAATATTTATCTGGATAATTCGGGGAAATCGCATACCCCTCGTTATCGTTCACCGGTAGAATGAAACTATTGCATAGCTGAGAAGATGCCGAATAGTAAAAGAACTTGAACCCGTAATTGTAAGAAGAGCCACTGTTGCTATCAAAGGTGATTAGCATTGCTGGTCCAGTGGCGTTTACGTCATAGCAATAAGTATCACAATCTTGAAGTAGTCGACTATCCGTGGAGTCGCCATCGTAGAACCGAATTTGATCGTGCACCTTGACGATATAGTATTCAATGTGCAAACGAACAAATGTCCCCTTTGGAGTTTGGATCAAATGTTGACAATGAGTATCTTCTGGGTAATATAGGGGGTAAAGTGGAGATGTGATGTAACCGTGGTCTGAGCTATAGTTGTACTGGCTGGCGCAGTAAGGCTTTGCGTCCACGCTGTGATATCGAAAACTGTATTTTATGTAATCTATTGCACCGCCACCAACTACAACAAGAACTTCATTCTGACTTGAATAGAAATCCACAACGGAATAGAGCCTGACATCGTTATCAGTAAAAATAACATTATCAACTGTTGAAGCGCCATCAAAAAACGTAATATTGAAATCTGGAGAAGAAAAATACTCCGATTCGAATTCGTCCACCGTAATGCTCATAACCTGACCTTCAGGTACCTGCAATATCCACTGACATATGTGATCCGGATGACTGGTAGACGATGGATAGTTTACAGAGGCAACATAGCCATCTGTTCCATATACAGTGATCGGCGATACGGAGCATACGATGGAACCAGAGAATAGTTTATATTTTATCCTGAAACCGGAATCGTTTTTTGTTTCATCCGTAGTGAAAACTACGAAGGCCGTGTTCTGCGTCGTAGTATACTCTAGAGATTTGCCGCCCAATCCGGATAACTGATCGTATTTTCTCATTGCGGTCGAATTGGTGCCGTCGTAAACGTACAAGAAGTCGTACATGGATTCCAGCTGCAAATCATCCACTTCCAGTCGTATCAGATCGTTTTCAGGCGCTGTTAATTTCCACGAACAATACAATTGATTTCCATAGGAATCTGGGTAGTTCGGGGACCCAAAAGAACTCCAGAAGATATCCGAACTGTTCAACTGAATTTCTGTAACGCAAGTTTCAGGCACCCCCTCATAGCTAATGTATAAACCCCTGTGATTGCCAACATTTTTCTTCCCTGTAATGAACGTTATTGTTGCACCGTTACCTGTCGTCTCTAACATCATGCTGGCTCCATTGTCAGAGTACGTGAACGAAGCTAGCTTGCTCTCTGTTCTATCGTCAGATACGAATGCCATGTCCGATTCAGATATGTCTATATCGACTACCTCCAGGGAAATAAGCAGATTTTCTGATACAGTTATTGACCATGTACTGCTTGAAGACGATGGGAATCCAACTGGATAACCAGGGTTGCTAACGTAACCAAAATCACCAACCAAGTCGATAACTTCATTCACCGGATCTTTGTTATTGAAATAGGTGTCTTGGTTGATACATCCCACTGGACTGGTTATTGTAATGGGATTCGATTGGGTTGTGGTGCTGGACTCGGTAGGTTTATTATCTACGATCGTTGCAAAGGACAAGGCAAAGCCCTTACCGCCATTAACGCAGTCTGATCTGAACTGTACATATATTGCTGGGCCTGACGATATAATAGGTTCATCCATGTTAGATTCGTTTCCAGAAGCAACGCTAAGTATGGGATCCGAGTTGGATCTCCCATCGTATATAAACAAATAGTCGCAGCAAGCTTCCGTGTCAAACTCGAGCAATGTGATTTGAATAACAGCGTCGTCCTCAGGAAGTTGTATTTGCCATCCAACGTTTGCATTGTTGGGATAAGGTTCCGGGTAATTTGGAGACATTAGTATTCCTTGAATTCCAGAATGAGCATATTGGGGTTCTATGATAACTTTACTTTCGTACAGAGATGTATGATTCTGCTCTGTAACAGAATTTACTTGCGAAGTTATGGAAACAGTCAATATCTCATTTGGCGCCATGTTTATTGCTGCTTTAAAGGTCTGGGATTGGAAGAATTTATCTACACCGATAGTGTCATCCTGAATCAGGGCAGCGGTTTGCCCGAGGTTAGCAGCTTCTTCGAACTGTTGTAATATTGCTTCCTTACTTACTCCATCTCCTTCTTTGAGGATGTAAGCTAATCCATCGTTGCGAATTTCGTAATCTATGATATCTGTTTCTTTAGGCACTGTTTGCCGCAGGTTAACGTGTGCGGATTCTTGCGCATTAATATTCTGAAGAACGAAGGACAACGTTTGACCCCCTCCCCATATGTTGATGTTGTTCTTCACTGCATCAAGAATACCTGCCATATCACCATCATGTCGTTGAAGTGATCTTACGGGACGAGAGTTGATGTCATTCTGCGGGAAATTAGTTTTATTCCGGTTATTTGATGTGGGTTATCGATGTTTGACAAATTATTCCGTTTTTAAAATAAGGTGTTGTTTACTTATGACTTTGAATGCTAAGATAATAATCTTTGCATACCAAATTAAAGATACTCGGAATTATCGCAAAACCTCAGTTATTACTAATTGTATATAGTATACACCATAGATCCGGGATATTCTCATAGAACTTCTTTCACTTTAAACCTAAAACAGGTCTCACCTGTGTTGTCAGCGAAATTAATTGATATTCGCCATACGCTGTACAACTTGAGGAGATGAATAGAATCGCGCTTAGAACAGGTAATATTTCCATGCTTTCACTGGACTCGCAAGCAAGCAATTATAGAGTCCATTTACCTTCGGTGGTATTTGAATAAATGAACAGCTTTCCATGGGAAAATTACAGCTGGTGACAATTCTCCATATCGAATGACTGCTCATCATTTCCTCGTGACACAAATATCCAACCATACCCCGCTATGATATACCACTTCTCACACTATTTGATCGTGTTCGTTAGGTGAATATTTGCTATGTGTTTACGAAAGTATTAATAGGTTCTTCTGATAGGTTCTACTCATGTAAGCTCATGATAGTCACAAGGTGGTGAGATATACATGGTCTCTATAGTCACATAGTGCCAGTATAGGGAGTAGAATTTTATGGACATCTATTGATGGTAATCGCTACACTGGTATAGTTTATCTTTCCACTACGACTAAAATATAATGCGAAAAGCTCGCAATCCGGCATTTGGATTGGATTGCGGCCATTAAACAGTATATAGTATTTTATCCAGCCACTTCGACCATGTAATGAAATCGTTTATCCAACTCTACAAGCTGTGAACAAGATGATTTGATACAAAGTTATTGTATTCTTTATGTTGCTATGAAAAACGTACATTGTCACAATTGAGGTTTGAGATGTATGGCCTATATAAAATAGTCCGTGTGAGCATTGGGAGGCCTTCCAACAAATACGGTCCGTTATACATAAACGGTTCATATAAACAAGTAGGGTAGTGCTAGTATAGGATTATTTCGAGATATTCGTTCATTGTAGCTAATATTCCTCGACGAAATCCTTGTTATTTGATTTCGCAACTTCCTTCTCCAAATCCCTACGATCCATGTGACAATACATTGAACCAACGCAGATCGCCTAATTATGCAAGCGTGAAGATATGGCACGTGATCTCTCCTCTCGGAAATTAGAGTTAGAATTGGATGAATTTCTTTTTTCGTTAGTATGCTAGCTAGTTGTTGTTGTCTGTGTAATGCGGTATAAGCTGTGTTAGGTGTGTCGTTGGGCCATCGATGCTGAATTATTTCCGAAATACACGGTATTCAATGATTACGATCGACGAATTTGCCATCCAGCTTCCCTATGAATAATGCATTAGAAATATAGATTTCTCTCCTTTCCCAGCGAACGAAATCCCTAAGTTAACATTTTCTAGTTGTCGCATTATTTTTCTTCATATAAATAGGAGTTTAGATTTTAAAATATACGACTTTATATGTTCTATATATGTAGGTGTTCACCTTGTTCTTTTTAAGTACTTCATTGAGTGACTGACGTTCACTATGAGTCAACCCTCAGCTCCTCCATCCTATGGTGAAGCGGTAACGAATAAAGATTTTGGATCAGAACAACCAGCATATTCGCCTGGAAGTATGTTGTATTACTAACATTTTAATATCAAAACTGGAACTGCGGAAAAGCCACTTTAATGCAGGAATGGCAGAAAGCTGAAAATCGCTTAACATATTTATTTGATTGTAAGCCACAGCTTATATTTATATATTTTCATCATTTTGTGCGGCTTACAATCAAATAAATACGGTACCTTATTTCTCGGTCCAAGTTGGTTTCATTTTCCACCTACCTGTATTTTAGTGACTTTATCGCTTTTTCACATATTTTGTTACCGTTTCTGGCATCATATTAATTTTTAATTGATTTCTTTCTGCTTGTAATTGCTATTTTTATTGCAGGTGTTTTTAGAGTAGATCATTAGTTTTTTTGTACAAGTTTAGATGCATACATTAGGTTAGTTAGTTAGTTAGTTACCAGTCTCAGACTGTTTAATGGCAACTTCATTTAAATAATCTTAATCGTCCATGATTATTATCATACAATATATTCAAATTGATAGTTTCACTCGATCTTAGTGCTATTAGGATCGGTATTTCAATTTGTTGCCCTTGACTGTGTCCAGGAGAGTGGAGTTGCAATGATAAAGAGTAAAAGGATGTTTTGTTGTATGATTGATGTGTTATCCATCAAAAAGAGGGTATGCAGATATAAAATGTACTGAACATGCTTGCATATAAGTCGGTCCAAGTAGAAGTCGACTCTTAAATTCCCGAGGTGTATTTTAGGATTTAGCCTATATTTACTGGATATGTAAACTCCGAAAATAAGGCAGCATCACTTCTGTCTAACTCTAGATAGTTTGTATGTGTTAACCATCAGCTTAGCTTGCCGGTAGTACAGGCATTCCTCTTATGTTATTAGATTTGTGTTTCTAATTCAAATTTCCTTTCTCCTGTATCTTCAAACTGTTCATTCTTTGATATTAGATCAGCATGTGAACTAGATTCAGCGTTGTTACCATTTCTTCAAAAAAAAGGGTTCTGGAACTAACATAACAAATATGAGGTGTTGGTATAGCACAGTGGTTCCCAAACTGCGGGCCACGAAGACAATTTTAGTGGGCCACAGACCTATTGTGAACAGACTATGTACCATGTGGCTTCTGATTATAAGCTTTTATACTGTTTTTTTTATGTTAAAAAAAGTTTGGGAACCACAGGTATTGCAGGTGACTAAACTGGTGAAACTAAAATCAAATATATTTTATATTATTGATATCAGATTACCATTATTGATTAAATCCCTATCCTGTGAAGTGTGACATCACATTCAACGTTACAAATAGTACTCTAACAAAACAGAGTTGAAGGGTAGTTTTACCGAATGGGTATTAGAAGCGAAAATGTATGATATTACTGTAATAAAATTTAAGGCAATTAAGTCTGCCAGTAACCAGGCCTGTGGAGCCGGTACATAAAACCTTACATTCCAACTCCTTTATTTATATATTAGTAACCTAGGTAATAAATGTGATTAAATTGTCATAATCATTCATTTCCTATATATCAATTGACATTCATAGTCATAGTTGATGAAAATGTACTGTAGTACTGTAGTAAGAACTGATTCCAACTTAACAGTTCTGATTGTGTTGACTGTTCCTGGATTTGATATCAATCGTTAACAAGCTATTCAATTATTTTCCACCAGTAATTTGCTGCATGTTGAAATTAATTTGTTTGTAAAGTTTGACTTCTCTCAACAGGTGCACCTTATCCTACAAGCTATGGTGGCCCTCAACCCAACTATGGTTATCAGTATAATTCAGCTCCACCACAAGGTACTTGTATGAAATTCCTTTGTTATATGGTAGAATTACCACAGGACGCCACTCCCCTATCAATTCCCTTGTATTTGCTTGGTGCTGAACAATGGAAATTTACATATTATAGTGAAGGGGAAATACATGATACGATACAGGATATCATGGTATTTTAAAAAGACACCGTAGCAACAAATAAATACTTGTTTATATGACATTGGTTTAGGCATATGCCTGGTAGAATTAAAACTTATATCATTTTTACTTGAATATGCTTTGGCATCTGAGGAGCATGAGTAGTTGCAGTTGACAATACACACTGCAATAAACATACTTTAACTTTATTATCTTAGAAATTTTGAATCGGTGCGGTGCCTTGCCTGCATGAACTTAATTTGTATCAATTTATTTCTACCTTGTATTGAAATTTAGAGTTAGCTTGATGCAGACAATCTGCATGCTAAAATATCACTCCTCTTCTTATTCCTTCTTCGAAATAATTTCCATCTTCTGAATAATATTTTTCATATCATAATGAAATCCTTTTCAGCTTACCCCCCTCCAGGGGAAAATTATCCATCAGCACCACAACCGGCTGGGTATGCTCCTCAACCATATAGTCCCCCAACAGAAGGTAAAAAATGCATGTATGTATATGTGTAGAAAACTATACATAAGTCAAAGTTCCTGTTAATTGTCTGACATAACTGACTACGTTTAATTTAGCTGTTATGTATACTTGCTTTGTATTAGTAATTCTTCATCTTGATATCTGATTCTAGAAATACACAAGTAACCTTACCTGCAATTGTAGTACTAATGCATACAGGGGTCCCTATCAAGCAATGTGTGATCAGCGAAGCTTTCCAAAAAACTACTGTATCTTTCTCATTGTAATGTATTGAAGCATTATCGATAATTTTAGTTCTACTTTCCTCTAGGTTCAATGTAATTATGTTAGGTGAAATGTACCTGGGTATATTTGGTCACACGATAGGGCAAAAATACTATTTTTTTTGTTAATTTTCGCCTTGGCGGCCAAGATTTAACTTAACAACATAATTTGTTTCGCAGTAAATAGGTGTGAAATTACAGTATATATGTATAATTGTTTTAATAAACTGGAAATGAATATTGCTAGTGCCAGAGCAGCAATCAACCCAATTTCACACCTTCCATTAATCAATATTCCTAATCTTAGCAATTGTGATATTAATACATATTTCATTGTATTCAATTGTAAAACTGTCGCCAGAATTGATTTTTTCATAATGCATGTCTTGCCCTCCCTGTCTTGATCTCAAACGGACTTTCTAACCTTAACTTTTCATGCTCGTTGGAGACTACAGTGTTTTATGAATGTGTCAGATTACCAGTTGGAATTGAATGCCCTTTTTTAATGCAATTTTTTCTCTGTTGTTTCCATCATGCATATTCAAGCTTTGCCTCCCATTCTGTGAATTCTCGAATTGTAGGTTCAGCTGAATTTCAGGCCAGCTGTGGCTAATAATTACTTCAAATTACTGCTGTAGTTGAGTAATTTTCCGCTGATTTTCTGCTCCGGGACAAGATTAATATGCTTGGAAATGCGAGAATAGGAATGTAACACAGCTCATAGGATGTATCATTTGCCCAGTATATAATGCAGTACTGCACAACCCACCTAATTGTTAAAATTTTATTTTTAGCTGCAGTATACCAGCCGACTGTTGGACACCCGGCTGATGCAGGCGATGAAACTGGGGGATTTTCTGTGAGGTTCGTTTAGTACCTTTAGATCATATTTATGTAATACCATGTAATCTCTTACAACCTAAAAATAAAGTTATATTGGGAAGTGTAGTCCAATAGCTCAGGCTGGACAACCATATACAACATTAAAATGGAATTGTTGAACCTTTCCATAAAGAATTAGGCAATATATTTTATTCGAAATGTTTAAGAATTCCATTAAATGTGCTGAATATGGTTATTCAAACTACGGTATTTGAGCCAATTAAGTTAGGTCCAAAATGAGGTATAAAGTTTATATCATTATGGTATTCACACCTCTGCCTAGTGGGCTACATCCTGTTAGACCTTCCAGAAAAGATTCGGCTATGATTACTGATATACTGCATGTAAGGTTCAGTTTTGTCGGCTTTGCTTACATATTCTATAATATTGACTTATTTCCATTTAGGAAAACGTTCGACAACAAAGATGTACGTCGAATGTTCATTCGCAAAGTTTTCATTATACTGGGTATACAGCTGCTCGTTACCTTCGGAATTGTTTGCATCTTCACTCTTGTGTAAGAGAATTTAAAATATTTTTGATGGAGAGTATATGCCTAATATTTTACATTAAACCAATGATTTTATACTACCAGGGATGATGTGAAAGTGTATGTGAGGGCGAATCCAGGATGGTATTATGCTTCCTAGTGAGTTTGGTTCATTCTTTTTTTTATTTTACTGTATGGTAGAACCTCGCATGACGAGAAACTTGCTTTGCGAGCCGCCATTCGTGATATACAGTGATACACAGTGGCAAGGTGAAGAGAGGCAAAGGATTGAATCAATTTACCACGCACCTCCCACCAAGCGCAATTTTTGCACCAAGCACCAATTTTTTGTTGTTTCAATTATAACTATTCCAGATTATTCTCGTTACTATTGTTAATTCCAATATACACAATATTTCTTGCTTTAATTACGATTCATATTTCAGTGCTATTTTCCTGGTATTGTACTTCGTGCTGATATGCGTTGAGAGCGCCCGCCGCAAACACCCCCAGAATCTCGTTATACTTGGACTATTTGTAAGTTAAGCTGAATTTAGGTTCTAACATTTTGTAGTGAATAATTATATTGCTCAATTGTTCCTCTTACTATTGCAGACGCTAGCACTGTCATACATGACTGGTACAATTGCCGCCTTCTATTCAACGCAGTCTGTCATGATAGCCCTCGGTGTCACAGTTGTGAGTATACTTTTACAGTATTTATCAGTTGCAAAGTTTGTACAAGAAATTCTTACTTTGAATCTGGTATTTGTCATATTTTCCCACTCGCGTTGTACTAGTACATCTATGCATTTCATGTTACTTAATGCTTATTGACTCTGTTGTTGTGTAATAAGATTTGAAATTATGACACACTAGCATATCTGTTTATTCTCTTCTAATGTAATACCACCATTTCATTCATTTGCCAGGTTGTTCTTGCGATCTAAATAATTGTCCTGTTAATATTTAACAGTGAAGAGAGTCCTGTATGTCTCCTGGCTCAGCAAATAAAATAGGCAAATAACAACATTTATACAAATATACACTGCAAATTTTGGAAGTAAAGTATGATATTTATTCAAGATTCATATCCAGAAGATTTTAATTCAGTAGTTTATAACAATACCAAAAATTTATTTCCATACTGTGGTAATGCACCGAACCGTAATTTCAAACCTAATATAAAACTAAACTGTATTGATATTCCGTTCAAATAACTGGATATGGCAAATTTAATGGAAATCTTAAACTTTTGAGTGAAATGTTGAGTTCACATTTGATTTTCACAAAACCTTAAGCACATAACATAGTTCAGTTCAATATGGTAAGAAATGTTCAAAGAGAATTACCCTACCAGAGTATTGCGTCATCCTATGTGGCCACACAGTGAACTAATTAAATGGTCGCGGTGAGTTTAAAAGAGGAAGAAAAAACCTCACCCGAAAATTAAATCATACCAGAAAATCTATGTTGAATCTCTGCTGTATATATATTTTTTTATTTCATGTTTGCAATTCTACAATTATTAATGTGATATATTATATGGATAAAAGTTGACTGTAACTCGTCAACTAGTAAAAAATTTTATTCACCCTTTCTATATTCTGTAGTTCCCGAACCATTTATTTTATGGCACTCAATCCTAGGAATGACCACCATATTTGTCTTTTTTTTAGCTTGTATGCACGGCCGTAATTCTGTTTTCCATGCAAACGAAATTTGACTTCACCAAATGTTCCGGAGTGCTGTTTGTGCTCCTGCTTGTACTCATGATATTTGGTTTCATCACAATATTCACTTACTCGAGACCATGGGTAGGTAGTCCTTATTATGTAACTAGAGAATTTTGGCATGTATAATAATATGTTATTAGTGTTAACCACTTTGGGCACTCTTGTTTTGTGTTTTCCAGTAACTTATAAATCACAAAACTTGGGCAATGAACAGCAACAACTTCCTTTTGATTACATTTCAAATGAATAACAGTAAAACCAACAATAGTAATATGGCACTAAGCTATGCAAACTTCAGTACTATGATTCTATACAATACTGATCATTCGTGGTTTACAAATTTTAGGAAGAGATATGTGACATTTTATATATTGATATAGTGTATAAATTTTGTTATGTCTAATAATCTAAAAAAAAATTTCAGTATCTTCAGGTTGTCTACGGTTGCCTTGGAGCTTTGGTTTTCACGCTGGTGAGTAATTCATTCAGCCATTTGCAATTTTTTGTTCATTAAACCATACGTTTAATTTAAAATCTTTTTGATAGTTCCTTGCATTCGACACACAACTTATTATGGGTGGCAGGAAGTATGAGATGAGTCCGGACGAATACGTTTTTGGCGCTCTGAATTTGTACATTGATGTTGTGTACATATTCCTCTTTCTCCTAGCCATATTTGGAGGCTCAAATAACTGAAATTTTTTTCACCTGTGGTGTATGCTTGTCAGGAGAAATGTAATGTGATATAACTGTTATTTTTCATAATTTTACTGTATCCTGTTTGATGATGGCATAACAATTTCCCTAATTTTAATTACATTTCGTAATTCACATATGAAAATATCAAGTTACCTGATCATATTTGGATTTGAATTTCTTAGATTTTAGTGGTTGTTACAGTTACAGAGGCATGCCTAATATAGAATTAAATCGTGAGATGTAGTCTCCCAGACTTTATTATGTCCATTTTTGATTCAAAAGACTTTATATCATCTTTTACATAACACGTTTGAATGCTGTTCATTCTTGTAATATTCAGTCTGTGACATAATTTCACATTTACTCCTTGCAGTGACACCCTATTTGACTAAGATGTACCATAATTATTTAATAGTTGTAATTAGGGAGCAGAGTTTCTTCGTAGAATATATCATCAGACTATTTTGATAATGAAAGTAAGACAACTCTTGAAACATGTTTAATCAATGACAGAA